>JAYKKM010000143.1:1600000-1610000 GCA_035772405.1 Chrysogorgia sp. JL179-B06
AGAAATGATGGTTGTACAGAAGCACAAAATTTAGGAGCTTTCACTGCACAGGTACAGAATAATCAGTTTTAAATCATCAGCTTGGTGCTGCAACAGCAGCATAGTAGCAAGGGAAGATATTTAATTTAAAATCATCATGATACAGCAGCATGAGGATGCAGTATTTAGGAAAGTTATTTACATGTAGTTCAAAATCATCTTGATACAGCAGCAGAATGACAGTTAGGAAAGTTATTTAATTGAAAATCATCTTGATACAGCAG
Source organism: Chrysogorgia sp. JL179-B06 (assembly GCA_035772405.1). Taxonomy (NCBI): domain Eukaryota; kingdom Metazoa; phylum Cnidaria; class Anthozoa; order Scleralcyonacea; family Chrysogorgiidae; genus Chrysogorgia; species Chrysogorgia sp. JL179-B06. Next base: position 1,600,264 of record JAYKKM010000143.1, read on the forward strand.
CAGAATAGCAGTTATATACAACAGCCAAATAGTGGTCAGTAAGCAAAAGCAGTTCAAAATCTTCTTAAGACAGTGGTTAGGAGAAAAAACCAGTTCAAAGTCATTAATATAGTACAGCAGTCAAAAATACACTGTAGTGATCAGGAGGGAAAGCAATTCAAAATCATCTTGAGACAGCTGCTCACCCAAAAAGTGGTTGGGCAGAAAAAGCAGCTCAAAATCATCTTAGTACAGCAGCCAAATAGTGGTAAGGAACATGTTCATTTGAATAAAAATTAACAATATATACTGTAGTTTAATAGAAACATAGCATAGCCAACAACATTCTTTCTCAAGACTACAACAACCTGGACAATCAACTTCACACATCTAAGGAAGTTTAATGGAACTTGATAGTGACATGAGACATAGAAATGAGGAAAATTGGCAGAAGCATTATTGTGAGCTTCTGCAACAATGTGCCTTTATTGGATCTTCTTTTGTCAAATGTTTGAGTGCATTATTTGACAAATACATAGACAAATACATAGCAAATGCATTTCCTTTGTGATGAAATAATTATAATAATAATAATAATAACATGCAGCTATAATTTGACTGGTTAATACTTGGTCATTGAGCTAGTTAATAAAAACATTGCAGCTATCAATCAAGGACCTGCCTATAAATGCACCTTTATTGTGCTGCTGCTCAACCAAATGGATGTAAGGAATATATAATAGAGAGCATTCAGGTAAATATGACATAGACCTCTTTCATAATGGCACCCAAATTAAATATTCCTCTATATTCATTTAAATTAGCCTTTAAGACCTTGTTCGTGTGTCTGTAACATACAGTATAAAAGAATATTTAGACTGACCGACATTATGAAAGAGGTCTACAGTGCAATAGAACAGGCATTAGACAGACAATTGCCATCTCCCGCAGTTCTAGAGGTGGTTTAAAGAGATTGATATACCTGTAAGCACATTAGGCCCAATTCTGGTCAACTTGTATTAATTTATAGCAATGGAATAGTGAACACACAAGGCCGGTCTGAGGTTTGGCTGGCCTCGTGTAAACAATACACCCAACATTAATAATTATTGCTAGAACTATCAGTTTATACAAACTGAAAAGGTAATTTTAACGAACTGTAGTAAGGTCTATTACTAAACAAAACTTGCTTTTGGACTATTAAACAAAGACCAATAGACCATTCATTTCTGACATTAATAATATTATTATATTAAAGACATATGTTTCTCCAATCTGGCAAGCCACAAATTACGAACAGATGAAAACATATTCAATATAAACTAATTAGCGTAATATGTATTATTCATGAGACGGCAGGCTTACATTGTCTGTACCTTTTTGTCCTTTATACTGGGTCGTGATTTGAAGACCGGCGGACAATTTCCTGGCTGTGTCGAAACTGCAACTTCGAAAAGTAATAAGTACGATAATCGACGTCCTTCTTGTTAAATTTACTTGTGAGAAGTTGTTCGCAATGGTGTACAATAACATCCATCTTCAACAGTTGTTGTAAAACGTTGGAATTAGACATGGCTGAAAATGGACGAACGTTGGTAGCAAACCATATCACATCATCGGAAAGTTAATAGCGATTGCTTGCTATTGCGACATCTGTTGCAAACTGTTGCAAAATCCGGTGTTGTGATTGGTTTGCAACACAAAACGCGTCGTGCAACATGCTATATTTAGCGCAACTGTTGCAGTCGGCAATCGTCGACGCGCCTTTAGCGCGATGCTAGAATGGCTAGAGTAAAAACCTAGTCTGCGTGCGGGCTTGGACTCTCCCGGAAGCTGGAGGGCGGCCGGAAGCTGGAGGGTCCACAGGCGTTTTTTAGGCGAGAAGGGCGCGGGCGGTTGGGGCGAACAAGCATTTCAGGCTATGGGGATATCGCGGGTTTGGGCGCGCCACCAATGATCCAGTAAGGGTATGGTAACTAAAGTATGATACATCATGATTCGCGCCGCAAATGAGGCCACGCAGTTTTGAAAAACGTGAGTCCGTGACTGTGAATTGGTATTGCATTTAAATTTCTAATTTAATTACAATTTCCTCTGCAAATTCTGACTGTTGCAAGTGCAACAGTTGCAACACCCTAGATCCGCCCCTGCCTGGGATACCATATAAAGAATAGTTGAATTGAATAATCTTCAGTTGCCTGAAGATCGCACATAGCGTGAAACTCCGAGTAGTATATATATAAAAAATATATATTGAAAGGATTTATGGTGAAGGAAAATTTCGAGTGTTGGAACACATACATTTTAAGACCAAACCGGGACCAGTTGCGAAAAATACAACTTCAAGGCCTTCTGGCTGGAATTGAACCTGCGACCATGTGATACTAGTGCAGTGCTCTGACCACTGAGCTACAGAAGCCGTTGCCGAGAGCCTAGTCACGAGTTCTGTATATATGGTGGTGGTAATGCCGGGATAAAATTCTGGGAATTATAGGTAATATTTGGCATTTCACTCGATCAAACTACATGTTGAAAGGATTTATGGCGAATGAAAATTTCAAGTGTTGGAATACATACATTTTAAGACCAAACCGGGACCAGTTGCGAAAAATGCAACTTCAAGGCCTTCCAGCTGGAATTGAACACGCGACCCTGCGATGCTAGTGCAGTGCTCTGACCACTGAACTACGGAAGCCGTTGTATTCCGAAACTCGAAATTTTCCTTCACCATACATTGTGTATTGCTTTGCTACTTTGGGAAGTGCGCTCATTGGTTTATAGTTGGTTTTGGGTCGTGGCCTGTTATTTTGTAATCTATAGATGTTGAATTGGCCGAGGCGGGTTTTGCTCTTTGTCGTTTACTATATATATATATATATATATATATATATATATATATATATATATATATATATATATATATATATATATATATATAACTACAGACGGTACCGTTTCGGCCTTTTGGGCCTCATCAGTGTAGTGCTGATGAGCAGGATGAAGATAACTGCTATTTACAGTCACCCTTGATGCACACAAAATGTGGGACATCAAAAACCATGCCAGAGCGCTCAAACTGCAAGCAGTGAGCGTGCGCACAATGCGTAAGCGACAATACATATATATATATATATATATATATATATATATATATTATATATATATATATATATATATATATATATATATATATATATATATATATATATATATATATATATATATATATATATATATATATATATATATATATATATACATATATATATATATATATATATATATATATATATATATATATATATATATATATATATACCTGTATATATATATATATATAACGTAGCTCCCTTACAAAAATATTCTATAGAATTCTATAGAATATGCAATAGAATTTGTCCCAAAATCTAATAGAATATTTTATAGAATATTCTATAGAATATTTTTGTAAGGGTTATGAACTTAAAATATTGTTTGCTACTCCGAGTTTCACGCAAGTGCGATCATCAGAGTAGCAAACTCGGAGTAGCAAACAATATTTTAAGTTCATAAGTTATACAATTCGCTCTACCACTCAAGGTATTGAGCACTCTTAGACGATTGCAAAACTATTCGCTTCATTTTATCTATATATATATATAATATATTATATATATATATATTTATATTATATATATATATATATATATATATATATATATATATATATATATATAATATATATATATATATATATATATATATATATATATACATGTATATATATATATATATATATACAGTATATAAATATAATTGATAATTACCACCACTATTTATACAGAGCTTGTGACTAGGCTCTCGGCAATGGCCTGTGTAGGTCAGTGGTCAGAGCACTGCACTAGCATTGCAGGGTCAATTCCAGCCGTAAGGCCTTGATGTTGAATTGATATTGTTAAGTAGTTTTAAGTCAGCACTTAAATTAATAGTTTTTGGTTCATAGTGGCAATATATGTAGTAGGTTTTATCTTATAATGAAACTGTAATTAGTTTTTATAAGTAACATTAAAAATATATTGTTATAAGAGCAATTGAGACTAAATGCATAATGCTCTTAATATGTCTGTATTATTATTATTATTGCATTTTTCACAACTGGTCTCGGTTTGGTCCTAAAATGTATATATTCCAACACTCAAAAATTTCCTTCACCATAAATCCTTAGAACATGCAGTTCAATTGATCGGTGAAATATGCCAAATATTATTTGTAATATACCCAAAATCTTCTCCCAGAATTATGCACCTGTCAATTGTAACCGCCACCCCCCTAACCTCGTTGAATGGTGGGGACATGGATTTTCAAATCCACCATAAGTTGCAATATCCCAACCCCACGGGGCATAGTATGGCGACTAATCCACTACCTATCCCCTATCTCTTGAAGGAAATAATGAATCATTTTGACAATTTTTTGTTTATTTTAAACACAACACTACATTTACACTACTACATTTACAGGCTCATGATTTCCTTTCGATAAATACCATTATAAAAACAACAAAACAAGGTATAAAGTATTAAATATGTCAACCTTGGTACGTCGAAGAAATGTGTTTTAAAAAGCTTGTTTAAAAGGTAAGTGAATGCATCAGTTTCTTTCCTCTTCATTTTGCTCGATAGTGATTAGATATGTAGATTTGTTTTCTCACTGATATGCCATTTTATTATACAGCTAAGCTTATAATGTTGGAGGGGGGTCAATTTCATTGCAATTGCGTGCACACTCAATCCCCACATATCCCCGACATTGTGCCCCACGTTAAAAGGTTGGGATCTATCAAGAGAAAACCCACCACCTAGTCGGGCTTAACTATCATTCAAAAGAGGAAAAATGCCCCACATTTCCCCACCATTCCCCGAGGTTGGGGGGGGGGGGGATGGGGGTTACAATTGACAGGTGCAAATTACCACCACTACTGTACCACTATACTGTATATAATAATATATAGTGAATATATATACAGAACTCGTGACTAGCCTCTTGGCAACTCAGCACTAGTATTGCTGATATTAAAATGTATATATTCCAAAACTGGAAATTGTCCTTCACATTTTCCTTCATAAATCCTTTCTTCTCACTGACCCTATACTGTAGAGGCAGCATGAGACAAAGAGAGGCATATACAAACTTTTCAGCAGCCATTATGGACAGGTCAGACGTTTGTCCGACTCTACATTTATTATATACTTATATATACTTAAACAAACTGCAGTTTATATTTAATATGTAATGTAAATGTCTGACTTACCAAGAAGAATAAAGCCCCTTGATATCCATCTCAGCATCACTCCATTTGGTTGGACTCTCATATTTACATTGCCGTCCTCCACAAAACATAGAGCATTGAACAGAGCCTGAAGTGACATAGCGAAGTGATTCAGACACCTTAGAATATTTTGGAGCGCAGTCAATGTTGTTTTCTCGAGGTTTTTTAAAAAATTTTCTGCCGTCCATGAAGAACTCGAATTTAGTAGTGCCCAGTCCACTAGAAACACATGCTTATTGTGTACATCGGTACCATGACAATCTAGACTCCAGCTTGAGATTATACTGTTCCTTATTTGATATTATATATATATATATATATATATATATATATATATATATATATATATGTATATATATATATATATATATATATATATATATATATATATATATATATATATATATATATATATTATATATATATATATATATAGACACGTGTTTCAGAGAACCAGAGAACGTGAAGCGGTATAGGGCCGCTAAGTAGCATTTTTCGCAACTGGTCCCGGTTCTGGTCTTAAAATGTATGTATTCCAACACTCGAAATTTTCCTTCACCACAAATCCTTTCAACATGTAGTTTGATCGAGTGAAATGCCAAATATTACCTATAATATACCCAGAATCTTATCCCGGCATTACCACCATATATATACAGAACTCGTGACTAGGCTCTCGGCAACGGCTTCCGTAGCTCAGTGGTCAGAGCACTGCACTAGCAATCGCAGGGTCGCGGGTTCAATTCCTACCGGAAGGCCGCTAAGTTGCATTTTTCGCAACTGGTCCCGGTTTGGTCTTAAAATGTATGTATTCCAACACTCGAAATTTTCCTTCACCACAAATCCTTTCAACATGTAGTTTGATCGAGTGAAATGCCAAATATTACCTATAATATACCCAGAATCTTATCCCGGCATTACCACTATATATATACAGAACTCGTGACTAGGCTCTCGGCAACGGCTTCCGTTAGCTCAGTGGTCAGAGCACTGCACTAGCAATCGCAGGGTCGCGGGTTCAATTCCTACCGGAAGGCCGCTAAGTTGCATTTTTCGCAACTGGTCCCGGTTTGGTCTTAAAATGTATGTATTCCAACACTCGAAATTTTCCTTCACCACAAATCCTTTCAACATGTAGTTTGATCGAGTGAAATGCCAAATATTACCTATAATATACCCAGAATCTTATCCCGGCATTACCACCATATATATTATACAGAACTCGTGACTAAGGCTCTCGGCAACGGCTTCCGTAGCTCAGTGGTCAGAGCACTGCACTAGCAATCGCAGGGTCGCGGGTTCAATTCCTACCGGAAGGCCGCTAAGTTGCATTTTTCGCAACTGGTCCCGGTTTGGTCTTAAAATGTATGTATTCCAACACTCGAAATTTTCCTTCACCACAAATCCTTTCAACATGTAGTTTGATCGAGTGAAATGCCAAATATTACCTATAATATACCCAGAATCTTATCCCGGCATTACCACTATATATATACAGAACTCGTGACTAGGCTCTCGGCAACGGCTTCCGTAGCTCAGTGGTCAGAGCACTGCACTAGCAATCGCAGGGTCGCGGGTTCAATTCCTACCGGAAGGCCGCTAAGTTGCATTTTTCGCAACTGGTCCCGGTTTGGTCTTAAAATGTATGTATTCCAACACTCGAAATTTTCCTTCACCACAAATCCTTTCAACATGTAGTTTGATCGAGTGAAATGCCAAATATTACCTATAATATACCCAGAATCTTATCCCGGCATTACCACCATATATATTATACAGAACTCGTGACTAGGCTCTCGGCAACGGCTTCCGTAGCTCAGTGGTCAGAGCACTGCACTAGCAATCGCAGGGTCGCGGGTTTCAATTTCCTACCGGAAGGCCGCTAAGTTGCATTTTTCGCAACTGGTCCCGGTTTGGTCTTAAAATGTATGTATTCCAACACTCGAAATTTTCCTTCACCACAAATCCTTTCAACATGTAGTTTGATCGAGTGAAATGCCAAATATTACCTATAATATACCCAGAATCTTATCCCGGCATTACCACCATATATATACAGAACTCGTGACTAGGCTCTCGGCAACGGCTTCCGTAGCTCAGTGGTGCACTGCACTAGCAATCGCAGGGTCGCGGGTTCAATTCCTACCGGAAGGCCGCTAAGTTGCATTTTTCGCAACTGGTCCCGGTTTGGTCTTAAAATGTATGTATTCCAACACTCGAAATTTTCCTTCACCATAAATCCTTTCAACATGTAGTTTGATCGAGTGAAATGCCAAATATTACCTATATATATATATATATATATATATATATATATATATATATATATATATATATATATATATATATATATATATATATATATATATATATATATATATATATATATATATATATATATATATATATATATATATATATATACACTAAAGACTATTTGAAACAAAAAAGTCACGAAGTTGGCGTAAGGCAAAAGAGCGCCTCAATACCATAGTAGGTAGTTCGTAATCAAACAATACAGGTTTGAATGTTTTGTCGCTATACTCTGAGTTTCACGCTATTGCGATCATCAGGCAACTGTATATATATATATATATATATATATATATATATATAGCAAAGTGAAAAGGTGGTAAACTGCCAAGAATTTAGTGACGAGATACTGACGTTTCGAGCGGAGCCCTTCATCAGAGTAAGACGAGATAAAATAAAATAAATAGGGCTTATATAATGCCAAAAGGGTGTCACAGGTAGAAAGTAGCCAATCAAATGCACGGGAAATAAACTAACTAATAATTAATGAGATGGGAAAAGTTAAATCATTTGCTATTTTTAAAGTCGATCAATAAGCAGACTGAGGGGGTGGGAAAAATGACAGGTCCAATATTCAAGGGGATTAGGCGATAATAATAGAAGCAAAGACTTGAAAAGCAATGAAAGTGCATAAGCTAATAATAAAAAGTTCCAAGCAAACTAAAATAATAAAAAACTTTTAGGAAGTTAAATAAAAGAAAAACGTTTCGTTAAGACCAAGAGGATGTGTGGTGCCAAGTTTAAAAATGAGACGCTTTTCTTGTCGCTTGCGGTTATCGTTGCCACCGGAAATGGGAAGGATGGCACAGACTTTCATGTCTGAAACCAAATGGTTGGAGCTGTTGAAATGGCGGGCTACAGGTTTGTCACCATCATTGATCCTCACGGAACGAAGATGTTCAGCAAACCTGTCTGAAAGACGTCGCCCAGTTTCACCGATGTAGATTTTAGGGCATTTATCGCAAGAAATGCAATAAATTATGTTGGTGGACGTGCATGAAAAAGCATGACGGATTGTGTGGTCGAATTTGGGGGCAGTAATAACTGTAGTGGGATTGAGAAAAGCGCATGTGTTACAGCGGGAACGGCCGCAAGAAAATGTTCCCGCTGGTGCCGAGGTATTTTGTTTAAGGGCACTATGTACTAAGGAGTCACGAATGTTTTTATTACGGCGAAAAGATACCAAAGGGTTGTCGGTGAAAATGGCTGACGTCTCAGGATCATTTTGTAAAATGTGAAAATTCCGATTAATAATATTTTTAACTTTAAAATTGAAAGGATGAAATGTTAGAACTAAAGGAATTTTATTGTTTGAAACTCGTTCCAAAGATGGTTCAAGGGCGTCTAAAACGGGGGACGAGAAAAGCTTTCTGAACGGCGAGGTCTAAAAGGTTGGTAGGGTAACCACGTTGGACAAAAAAAGATCTCATTTCCATTGATTTGACTTGAAAATCTTGGTCGTCGCTACATAAGCGGCGAAGACGCAAGAATTGAGAGTAAGGGATGGATTGCTTAGTGTGGTTGGGATGAGAGGATGAAAATAGAAGATAACTATGGGAGTCAGTAAGCTTGTACGAGACCGACGTTTTCAGCGAATCACCATTAATCGAAATTAAAATATCAAGGAACGACACAGAGGTCTCGCTGATTTCCCACGTGAACTTCAGAGCAGGATGAAAATCATCAACAAAGTTGATGAACTGCTCTAAAAGGACACGTGAACACGACGCTGTTCCTAAACAGTCATCGATAAATCTTCCGAAAAAATCAGGCAAGGGACCCGTGTATTGTTCAAAGATCTGTTTTTCAACATAACCAACAAATAAGTTAGCATAGCTTGGACCCATTTTGGTGCCCATCGCAACACCACTTATTTGTTGATAATGTTCGCCATCAAACGAAAAATTGTTAAGGGTAAGCACTAGTTCTGCTAAGCGGAGTAACGTGGTTGTGGAGGGTTCTAAATTAGTGCGCTGATCAAAGAAAAACTTCAGAGCTTCAAGGCCATCACAATGGGGAATGACGGTGTATAAGGACTTGACGTCCATCGTGAAAATAAATTTATCGGAACTACTGAAACGTAACTGGTCGAAAATTTGCAAGGCATGTTTAGTATCTTTGATATAAGAAGGCAACT
>JAYKKM010000143.1:1615000-1632500 GCA_035772405.1 Chrysogorgia sp. JL179-B06
GTGGCAACGATAACCGCAAGCGGCAAGAGAAGCGTCTCATTTTTAAACTTGGCACCACACATCCTCTTGGTCTTAACGAACGTTTTTCTTTTATTTAATTTCCTACAAGTTTTTGGTTATTTTAGTTTGCTTGGAACCTTTATTATTATTAATTTTTTATTATTCGCGTATGCACTTTCATTCCTTTTCAAGTTTTTGTTTCTTATGCTAATATTATCGCCTAATCCCCTTGAATATTGGACCTGTCATTTCTCCCGCCCCCTCAGTCTGCTTGCTGATCGACTGTTAAAAATAGCAAATGATCTAACGTTTCCCATCTCATTAATTATTAGTTTGTTTATCTCCCGTGCATTTGATTGGCTACATTCTACTTGTGACACCCTTTTGGCATATATATAAGCCCTATTTATTTCATTTCATCTCGTCTTACTCTGATGAAGGGCTCCGCTCGAAACGTCAGTATCTCGTCACTAAATTCTTGGCAGTTTACCACCTTTTCACTTTGCTATATATTCAAAACACTGTCTACGCAGCACTCTACTTTTTTATATATATATATATATATATATATATATATATATATATATATATATATATATATATATATATATATATATATATATATATATATATATATATATATATATAGTACAATATAGTACAGTGCAGGTTCGCCTGTACAAAACAGAACTGTATGCAATAAACTAATGTCAAAAGTGTAACCGTGTCCAGTTATTCTATATATTTGCTCTACCGATGGTATCGAGCACTCTCGAAACACAAACACAAGATCTCTATTTGATATATATATATATATATATATATATATATATATATATATATATATATATATATATATATATATGTATATATATATATATATATATATATATATATATATAAATAAAATGAAGCGAATAGTTTGCAATCGTCTGAGAGCGCTCGATATATACCTTGAGTGGTATAGAGCGAATTGTATAACTTATGAATATATATATATATATATATATATATATATATATATATATATATATATATATATATATATATATACTGGACTATATATACTGTATATATATACTGTATATATATATATACATATATATATATACAGTATATATATATATATATATATTTATATATATATATATATATATATATATATATATATATATATATATATATATATATATATATATATATATTTATAATATAGCCATCCACCGTATATGAGCTGTTCTGCAATCTGATTGGTTCTCATACTAGCAAGCTATCAGCTCATATATCACTAGTAATGAAAAATCAAAATGGCGGTGTGATTTTCTCAATCTACTGCAGATGAAACTGGTTGTTTCTTTAACGCACAAGAGCGAAAAACCTGAACTGAGAGGAGTAAGGCTAATGTTCAACAGAAAATACATTAACCAAGTGCAAAATTTACGAAGTTATGATGCAAAATCCACTTTAAAAATCGTGTTAAGGCTTTGAAAAACCCGACTGAATTGTGAATTGTTTTGTCAGACAAAATAAAAAGGATAAAAGTTAGCTAGCAACACATATTTATTACAAATATTATGATTATTATTCAGTAAAGATAATTTTTGAAGTAATAAAGCATTATGAATGAAAACTTTAATTTGTTATTTTTAAGTGATAAACATCGAAAAACATTAAAGCGAGATTTTCGCTAATGTTTTTTTAGCTTTCACGTCCTCTTAAAAGCCCAAATATTCACAACCGTGATACAATAACTAAAAACTGACCCACCTTTTGGCTTTTCAAAGGATCTTTTTTCTTTATTGAACCATCTCAACGAATTTTTGGATCTCAGACAAAATTCTGAAGCTGTTTGCAACTCAGCGAGAAACCTTTCATACGTGACAACATTACGCATGACGGAAGTAGATGTGGCGGAAGTTCGTTGCTTTCAATTAAATAATTTATTCACTGCGACATATCAATAGTTTTACCGATTATTATCTTAAAATGTTTTGCTATTATTATAAAACAATTATACCATTCGCTCTCGTCGTGTATGAACTAATAGCCAACTCGGCGCTTCGCGCCTCGTTGGCTATGAGCTCATATACGACTCGAGCTCATGGTATAATTGTTAAATATATATACATGTATATATATATATATATACATGTATATATAGGAGTAACTTAATCCGATCTGTCAGTTGCCTGACGATCGCTTAACCGCGTGAAACTCGGAGTAGCAACCGAAACTTTTCATTTTAAATATATATATATATATATATATATATATATATATATATATATATATATATATATATATATACAATATATATATATATATATATATATATATATATATATATATATATATATATATATATATATATATATATATATATATATATATATATATATATATATATATATATATATATATATATATACTGGACTATATATACAGTATATATATACTGTATATACATATATACATATATATATATACAGTATATATATGAATATATATATATATATATATTTCAAGGACCTCGGGCTAATGATTACGATTCAAGTCAACCTGAAATAAGCTAATTTCCTCGACGTCACCTTCAACCTTTCAACCGACACCTACAAGCCTTACAAAAAACCAAACGACAACCCCGTTTATATCCACACCAATTCTAACCACCCGCCAAGTATAATCAAACAACTACCAAAGAGCATCAGCAAGCGAATCAACGACATATCGTCCAACAAAGAAATGTTTGATAAAGCAGCACCATATTACAATGAAGCGTTAAATGCCAGTAGATACGGAGAAACCATTCAATTCGAGCAAACTACCAACGAGGAACCCTCCACAACAACTAAGAAGAGAAAAATAAACATAAACATATTATTACCTATAAACATTATTACCTATAAACATAAACATATTATTACCTATAATATATATATATATATATATATATATATATATATATATATATATATATATATATATATATATATATATATATATATATATAATATATATATATATATATATATATATATATATATATATATATATATAATATTGTTACTAATAGGATATGAGCTATCTCGCAATTTAATTGGCTCCCCTACTAAAACAAGATGGCGGCATGTTTTTAGGCCGAAAAAGCTGAAATCGATGGGACTAAGTTTTTGGCTATATAATAAAACAATTATACCATTCGCTCTCGTTGTATATGAACGAATAACCAACTCGGCTACAGCTCCTCGCGCTACAGTTCATCAGTGTAGCTTGGAACAATTTGGATGAGTCTGGCTGGATATACAGTATACTTATGGACAGCACCGGCGATCAGAACATCCAGATAGCGTGAAGTGCGCATGGCGCCAGAGTGCTCAAAATGCCGTAAGGATAGTGAGCGTTGCATTTTCGGGTGAACTGTTTCATATAAATCCCGAAATGACGTCACATGGACTATCGGTTAGTAAAATTCGAAATTAAAATCGGCTGTTATTTCTAGAAAGCATTATCGTAAGAGTTATGGTCAGTATTAGGTTCAGGGTTAAGGTTAGGGTTATGATAAGTGTAAGGGTTGGGGTTAGGACTATGTTTTGAATTTCTTAGCCGCATTATCGCTAAAGGACACCCACGCTACAAGTGTTTCATAATCTTGATGCCACTTTGTAATCGTTCATTTTTAGCAACGGCGTGGTGCCCTAATTTCGCAAAAATTCTTATCAGAAATCGCCTAAAAACACTTATGGGCTTTGCAAAATTAAAGATTTTCCTGGAGGGGGCATGCCCCTAGACCCTCTAGCCAGGGGCGAAACTAGCTCTTTTTCGTTAGGGGGGTGTACGGTAAAATTGCCCTGCTAACATCTTTGGTGGCCTGCAGCTCCGTAGGTAAAATTTACCGAAACGTATAAACGGAGGCCTGCCTCACAGTCAGTCTGGTATGTGATGGCAAACTGGCAATACATAGAGTTAAAAATAGACATTAATTTATAGCAAGACCACGAAAATAGGCATTCAGCCGTGTCCGACGAGAATAACACAACCTAAGCCCGCGCGTTTGCGGTTTCCTAAAGCACAGTACGTATGAACAGCTGCACACAATCAGGTGATCATTGAACGCATTTTTAGGGGGGTGCGGGGGTCCTCCCCCGGGAAAATTTTGAAATCTAGAAGCTCGGAAAGACAATTTGCAGCAATTTGAGCAAACTTTTTCCATCAATTCTACAGCGAGCATATTTCAAATGAATCCAAGCTTACATGCTGCCTCTTACCAAGTGCCGCCATTTTTCGCGCCTAGTACTGACAGAAGGGTCTGGGAACCAATCTAACACTCGCGTAGCCAATCCTGCGCAGGCTCTGGGAACAATATTGTCGCGTGACAAGGGTTTAGGGGTTGGCTATAACACTTCAGGCTACACCTGTTTCTCGTGTAGATGAAGTCTATAGGTAGATTACCTTAAGTAGCTTCTCTCCTAGCCTCTGACTGCGCTGCCCTGCAAGATCTCTGATTGCCCATTTGCCCTGCCAATTGGTGTTTTTTTGTCACACCCCCCACACCCCCCCTTGAGTTTCGCCCCTGCCTCTAGCGGAACGCCTCGAACATACAGTGCCCACATGAAAAATCAGCACGTTGTTGTGCCCCCCTTTCGAACAACCCTGGATCCGCTACTGTTTTAAAGCTTTTAGTAATCAGTTACAAAGATAGTTTTGATAATATATCCGAGGATGTTATTCAGGCTTTCATTTGATGTATAGCAGGAGTTGTTAAAGTTGGTAGTTCAAAAGATATCGTCGTCGGAATATCTCACATATATTTTTCGGAGTTCGTGAATCCAAGATGGCGGCCGAATTAAAACCGTTTTCGCTTTTTAAAGCTGTTAGCAATCGGAAATACAAAATTATTTTTGTAGGCATGTCAGAATCTGTTTATCAAGCTTCCATTAGATATGTAGAATGAATTCTTAGAGTTAGTACTTCAAACGATATCGCGGTCGGAAGATTTTATATTTTCCCCATATTTGTAAATTCAAGATGGCGTCGGGATTCCATCGAAAATCCAGTTAATTTGTTTCACCAATAAGTACGTTTTAAGTAGTCGTCCTACAGAGATGTATGATATATCTAAAAAAAGCTATTGGCATGAGATTTAATATAATATATCACAGAATTATCGTACAGCAACTCAGCAACTTTAATGTATGAATTTCGTAAATCCAAAATGGCAGCCATAAACCAAGATGGCGTCTGTTTGTTTTTACATTGTAATTTAGCCCATAACTTTTTAAATGGGAGCCCTAAATTAAAAAGGTGTATATCGAAAGAAAGCACTTGGTATGAGCTTTAATATAATGTATACAAGTAGTGTATTGCATAAAGGGAAATGTTTTTAGTTTATGAACTTGTGATGATAATGGCATATTCATCAGAAATGTTTGGCAATATTTTGAAATACTTTAGCTGGAACATTGCACAATGTATAAAATTAAAGATTTGAAAAAATATAATTTGGTGTGTAAATTTCAGTCTCCTGGCTGAAGGGAAACATATGTTTACAATTTTGTTTCAACTTCAATTTTGTTTCCAAAAATGAAAAATGAAGTTTTCACTTTTTATTCAGGTTAACCTTAGCTACTTCTCTTAAAATTCTCTGCTATACATTGTTAAAAAGCGCTTGTCAACTGGTTTATTTTAATATATAACAGAAATTTCCAAAATTAAAGGAGAGGTTTTCACTTCTAATTTTCTGATGATAGCTTAATTGCATTAACCAGAAATTTTTGGGAGAATTTTGAAATGTTTTAGCTGGAACCTTGTGCAATATATCAAATAAAAGTCCTTGTTAAATGCAATTTACTATGTAAATTTTAGCTTTGTAGCTAAAGGGAAACATGTTTAAAATTCAATGTTTTTTACAAAAATGAAGTTTTTTCTTTATTCAGGTCATAATGTTTTAATTACCTCCTAAAATTATGTACCATACATTGTTACAAAGTTTTTGTCAAGAGGGTTATTTTAATGTATGACACAATGTTCCAGCATTAAAGGAAATCTTTTTAACATTTAAATTTCTGATGATATCTGTAGGCTTAGCTTAATTGCATTCATCAAAAATATTTTGCAAAATTCTGAAATTTTAGCTGCATGGAACCTTGCAATTACCTGCAGGTGTTAAATAAAGAGAAATGTTTCTAAAATTTATGTGAAATAACTTCCATTTATTTTAAATGGATGATGAAGTATTCACTTCAGTTCAATCATAACTTTTTAACTACTTCACCTAAAATTATGTACTATTATAAGTTCTTGTCAAAACTAGAAATACGTATACGCAACAACCCCTCAGCCGCTTACTGTTTGAAACTTTTATAGCGTAGTTTCTTACAATACTTCTTTTAGCCGTTCTTTTACTTGAATTAGATAATAGCTCATTCATTTGCCAAACTGAATATAGTTTTCAATGGACAATATCTCTGAAAGCTTTGTATTGTATGAATTTAATTATTTCATAGGACATCAAAGTTTGATGTCCTATGAAACAATTGAATTCAGACAATGATCAAACTAGATAACTAAATACATGGACGTCAAGCTCGTATCCTCAGAAAAATTATTCCCGGTTGAAAAAAATTATAACCTTCTGATTGCCAGTGACTCTAACCATACGAAGTTTTAAATAACTAAGTACATACATGTATCTCAAACTTTTTTGGGTGCAGCAACAGAATAGTGGCGAATTCTACTGCTGTTTCTACCATAAATCACAAAGAAAGAAATTACTTGTCTCACACTATTGATGATTCATGAAATAATCAACTCAGTAGTTAGTTTACAGACACCAAAGGCTGTTGAAGGAAGAAAGCGCATCTTTATCATATAATGGGTCACCTTAAAAAATCAAATTCGTTCAAATGTCTAGGTTTGCATATATAGTGAAAATATATAGGGGTCCATTCAAATTTGTTTGACTAAAACGTATTATGGATTCTACCGCGATTGTTGGTGTGAATAAATTATATACAGTAAGATGATAATTCTACCCATATTGGACTACTGCGATGTGGCGCTGGCAGGGATGTGGATAACTTAATATTGATGCTCTTGAGAGGTCTCAATGCAGGCAGGGAAACTGATCTTTCCTAACTTGGGACTTGAAACGGATCGGTTAATAGAAATCCTAGGATTGGTACAGTACCTCTTGTAATTAGAAGAAAGTTACATTGTGTAATGCTAGTTAAGAAATTCCGTGAAGGCATTTTAACATCCTATCTAAAGAACTATTTTCCATATCTCAATGAATCTGGTTCTTACATACATGTTGTTGCACCATCATCTATTGCCTTAATTGACAATATGTGCAGGATATACAATTTTTGAGTTAATATCAGTTTTTGTAACATTGTAATGTACATATATGAATATGTGTTTATATTTGTAATAACTGTAATTTGTTACGAAACAAGACCCCATTGATACCAGTGTTAGCATTAAAGGGGCTATCCTGTATAACTATTATTGCAATATTATTATTATTATTACACCACACTGACTTTGTTCTTTCACGGGTGGATCCCCCACTCGTAGTGTCCAAGACTGCAGCCTCATTTGGGTTTATTGCTGCTGGTGACTTAGTTCAGTTCTCTGGCAAAGTTTCCAATGACATGCACAGGTTGTCCAACTTCGGGTTGATATGGAACTGAATCTTGTTGGTCTTCTTGGGGAGGTGATGCATTTTGTGGTGATAGAGATGGTGCCATAAAACGTTTGACGTGACCAATATAATGTCCCTTTTTAATGTTGTGCTTCCACGCTTGATAACTAACAGGTATCCATTTCGATGCTCCACCACGTATGGACTAGGATCGAACAATGCTGACAACTTGTCTTGCTTCTGCATCTGCAACAACACCTCATCACCCGCTTGGAACTCTGACTCGACACCCTTTCGGTTTGCTAGATCTTCCCCTCTTTGCTTGCGTTCTGCATATGCGTCTCTTGCCTCCTGATCCGTTGTTTCGTGTTGGTCTTTCTCGAACTCAGGCAATTTGGTCATAATCTTTCTTCCATACAATAGCTATGCTGGACTGACACCGGTAGTTGTGTGGGCTGTTGATCTGTATGCTAGAAGAAACTTCTGGAACTCTCGTTGCCACACTCTTCCTTCAGCCTGGACTGCACGCATTGCTTTCAATAATGATCTATTCTGACGCTCAACGTCGCCATTTGCCCGGGGCCAAAGAGGAATGGTTTTCCGGTGTTTGATCCCCTGATCTTCTAAGAAATCATGCATTTCTTTGCTTACTAAGTTTGACCCGTTGTCTGTCCGTAATGTTTCTGGTATTCCATGTCTTGCAAAATGCTTCTCAAGGCAATCCATTATGACTCTGCTTGTGGTGGTCTTTATAATGTCAACCTATATACACCGGCTGTAGTAATCCACCAGGACCAAAAAAACTTTCTCCCGTTGTAAGTGGTCCCATAAGATCCAGTGCCAGATCTCTCCAGGGCTTTGTAGGCATTGTTGTGGTCTTGACAAGAGGAACACTGTTTGCTGGGGTCACTGCCTGACAACCAATACAACTTTTGCAATGATAACCGCTGTTTTAGCTCCACGAAGGCTCCTTCTGCTTCTGCTTCTTCTTCTTTTCTCCATTGTCACTTTATCTTTTGACGTGTTAAACTTCTCAAGGGCTCTGCGATTGTGGCAAAATCTTGTATGAATCTGGAGCTGAATCCAATGAGGCCAAGAAAAATTCGCAGTCTGCTACATTACCAGGAGCTTTCGCATCTTGAACTGCTCTCACCTTCTCTTCAGTTGGCCCGACACCATATCATGCTAAACAGGCGTGCCATGAAGACAATCGTTGCAACAGCTTACGGAGATTTTCGTCATGCTCCTGTTTGGTCTTTCCATGAACCACAAGATCATCGGCTATGTTGGTGATGCCCGGACAACCCGAAATTGTTTGTCTTATGATGTGTTGGTATTTTTCTGGTGCGCTGTTGATTCCAAAACTGAGTCATTTGTAGCGATAGAGTGAATCACCTGGTATTTAAGCTTCATCTAACTCGATTTGATGGAACCCCATATTCATATCCAGCTTTTAAAAGACTGCGCTTCCATTCATCTCTTCCAACACTTCTTCTACAGTGGGAATAGGCAACTTCTCTCTCAGTATGGCTTCGTTAGCTCTTCTCATATTCACACATATTTGAACTTCATCTTGGTTGGGCTTAGGGACATAAACAGCAGGGCTCACCCATGTTGTCGGACCTTCTACTTCCTCTATGATATCCAGGTCAAGCAGCTTACCATTGGTGTTCATCACGTTATCTTTGAGGGGATATGGAATCCTTCTTGGCTTCTGAGCGATGGGCATGGCATCAGGTTTGATGTGTAAGGATAGCTGATAATTTGACAACTTACCAACAACACCACTGAATACTTTGGGAAACTTATCTGTAATATCATTTAATATGTCCTTGCTTACTTTATTCACACTTGGAGCCACTTCGATTCCAGGTCCAACTCGAAGAACGTTAAGCCTTTTTGCAGCTGAACTCCCCATTATGCACCGTCCTTCTCCCTCTGTTACAAGGACTGTTTCTTCCGTCTGTTCTTTTCCACACTCTAAAACTGCTTTGAATCTGCCCACTACTGATAAAGTGCTATTTTTCTAAGATTTCTGTCATCCGGTTCGAGGTTGACTTGTAATCCACAATCTTTTAGCTCCTTGAATTGATTTTCTCCAAGCACTGTGGATTGGGCACAAGAGTCGATCAACATTTTAGTTGGAGTACCTTGTAATATCACAGTAACCACGTTGTCTTTGCTCTCTCCCGTCACATATATAGGAAATGCATATGGATCATCATTATCATACTCCACTTGATTGATATTTCTTCCATCTCTCCTTTGTTTGTTTGACTGCTCACTTTTATCTCGACTCCTCTCGCTGTTTCTTGCTGCTGTGTTGCCATCGATTTTATTTCGACAACATACTGCCCAATGACCTTGCATTCCACACTTGGCACAAGACCCCCCTCGAGCTGGACAGTTCTGATCTCTTGCAATGTGCCCTATTTTACCACAGGCATATCATCTGGGTTTCCACTCTCTTTTCTTTGAATTTTGCTTTTTTGTCTCTCCACTGCCCACCCCGTTTACAGTGCTTTCTTCATTTCATGCAGTAATACTACTCGCTTGTTGTCTAGCTGTCTCCCATGCTCTTGCTTTATTAAGCGCGTCGTTGAGCTTAATGTTTGGCAATTTTTTCTAAAAATTGATCTCTTTCCGCATCATTTATCGCATGTTCTCTATAACCACAGTGTCTTGCTTGTTTCTGAAGTCGCAGGACAAAATAATCCACATCCCGTCTCCTGCTTTAGCTCTCTTAATATATGCCTCTCGTAGGCAACGTTTGGCTCCACATGAAAATACTGGTTCAATGACAATGTACGTATACATTTCTTGTACTCGTTATCGTCGTCGGCTTCGCTTGCAGGCGGAGGAACAACAACCAAATTTTCAAAAATATCTTGTACACCAGGACCAGCTCTGTATAATAGCTCATTTCGTTTTCGCACAGGATTTTATAAGTTAACTTTTCCTTCAGCGTAACATGAAAAGTTTCGGAACCATGCATACACGCCATTTCTCTGCCAGCTGTGATTTTGGTCCAGAGACATCCATCGCCTGTAATTTGTGTAATTCCATGGTTAACTACGAAGGTTCTTCTGCTATCCTCGTCTAATGTAGATTGCAGGGGATCTTGTAGTCCATGAGTTCGAGTTCGAGTTAATTTTGAGTTAACCTCGAGTTGACTTCGAGGTGGGTAAACCAAATAACTGACCCAGCGGTTTCAGGCATTGTAATAACAACGACTCACGATTGATAAGGATTGATAAGGATTAAAAGGTTTATTGTAAAACACAATCACTCGACATGTTGTCCTCTCGTACAACCTCTACTTCCGCCTTGTCTCTCGACACAGGTAACCTAACCTATACACTACAGGCATTACTAGAACACATACACGGTGCAATTTTTACGTGAAACTGCCAGGCAAGAAGTAGACAACTATGGAGCAATGAATGGTCCGTGAAGCTTGTCTCGCTACGGCGTTGCATTGCTATTTCAAGGAAGGATGGCAATTCAAAAACAATCGTGCAAGGAAAAACATCTTGCAAGGAGATATAAACAACGAAATAGTGAAAAAATCGTGTAGAGCTCACAGATCCCATATAAATGCGTACAAACGAAGGCCACGTAGAAAAACTATCGCGCATAAAAAATTGCCGCTCCCTTCCCGGATTTTTGATGATTCCCTCAAATCCCTTCCAGTAAGTAGATTTAGCGGCAACACATTATGCTAGGAGTAATTATCAAATTATGTGGGGTCTCTGAAATGCAATTTGAGGGCACTTTGAGAAAAGTCTTAACGGTCTTAAATGACAGTTTTTTAATAGCATCTCATATTATTACTGAGAAATAGCACAGTTCAAGACTTGACTTTTACAACTTCATTTTGCATTTTTTTCATTTGTCAAAGGTTCTGCAAAGAAAATCACAGGGGTGAGAGGGCTGGAGACCAAGAGCGACGCATTAAATACTCATTACACATAGTTATCATAAAATTCAGTAAACTTGACGCGAATAATCAAACTGTTTAATCGATGTGCGTCATTATACACTACACCGTCAAATATTGAGTTTCAGTTTGTTGAAAAATAACCCAACCTCACCCCCTCTACATGTTTCTCGTCAAATTTCACACTAACTCAAAAACGGTCCATTGTCGGCGCCACTGTAGATATACCATAAATGCCCGATGATTTAAATTCTGGGGTTATACTTGTTCTACACCGGTGAACGTTATTATTGGAGGAAAGTTTGCATTTCCCAGAAATCCCAGGATTGAACATTACTCGCTATAACCTTTTGATTGCTATAACCTGATTGCCAGTGACTGGCCCAGGTCGTATAAACTCCGGTATAGTCTGCATGTTTTTGCACCCTAAACTATTAATACTGTACAGTATATTATAGGCTAATTATCAAGCATAGTATTTATAGTTTTAATAAAATAATAAACATACTGTACATGTAATCTCAAAATTTGTATATAAAGCACAAATGGTATATATATATATATATTGAACTGCTTGGATTTAATTCAAACTTCATCAAAATTATGCGTCAAAATTATATCTTTTGAAAATTCTAAACATTCAAAACATTACACACTTTCAAATTTTTCCTACTTCATATTTACACCACAATTGTGGTTGTTCAATGGCTTTCCAATGGTTTATAGTACAACTCTCCCCGTGAAGTATTTCAAAATTTGTCAAAAGATTTATGAGCAATATACAAAAATTATATTTTTTAAGCAGTAATAACAGCAGCCTGCTTAGCAGACGGGGGAGGCTACCCCTACCCCCTCAAGCAGCGGTTAAAGATTAAAGGTTACCTG
Organism: Chrysogorgia sp. JL179-B06; assembly: GCA_035772405.1. Classification (NCBI taxonomy): domain Eukaryota; kingdom Metazoa; phylum Cnidaria; class Anthozoa; order Scleralcyonacea; family Chrysogorgiidae; genus Chrysogorgia; species Chrysogorgia sp. JL179-B06. The sequence continues at coordinate 1,627,468 of JAYKKM010000143.1, forward strand.
GAGTCTCCGCAAAGATCCCACCCAATAAACACATTGCCCAAGTTATTTATACACCACAAACACTATACTTTCTACGCATGTGGGTGATGATTTCTGGCAGCCAGGGAAATAGTTCACTAAATTGGCTTAAATTGTTATATGTGTGTTCTTTAGCCGACTTAGAACGATAATGAAAAAATCAGGCGAAATATATAAAATTGATCAATGCGAAAAAATATCGGCCATGGTGTATTAACTCTTTCCTGTCCTGCCCTGTCAAAATGGTTTATAGAAGACCCACTAAGTCGTCAATCGAAAAACACGGTACACGTTAACGCAAGATTAAAAATTTCAATTCCACAAGCGCCAGGCACATGAGATCCACTCTCGCGCCAAGTTTGATTTGATTTCATAAATAACTCCGCGATTGGTGGCATTTTGAATTTTCCATGATGCTACGTGGGCGTACAAGATGGCCTTTTCTAGAAAAATGGAAGTTTTTCAACCTGATTTATGATAATTGTGCTAATTTATATTAACATAATGTGGGAAAATGGTTTGAGCATACAGAAGTGCTTGAGCGCCTGGTGTTGGGTAGCCTGCGTACAGACGCTCGCGGGCGCAAAAAGGCGGCGCTAAGTAGCGTCTGTGCATCAGAGCCAAATTGTGTGTTCTGTAATTTATGCCGATTATTCGCAATAGATTGTGTTTATGCCTTATAGTATAGACTTGCTCCAACTCTGCCTCTTGATTGTTTCGGGTTTATTTAAAGACGGGTTTGTTTCGAGAAGACGGGTTTATTTCGAGAGTGGTTCGGTTTCAAAGACGGGTTTGTTTCAAGGTTTTGAAAAGAACCGGTCTCGAAACAAACCCGTATTCTTGAAGCAAACCCGTCTTTAAACAAAGCCGAAACAATCAAGAGGCAGACTTGGAGCAAGTCTATGCTTATAGCAACTAACGAGTATTCAGTAAAAGTTTAAGAAATCATATGAAGAGCAAACTTAGTTCTAATAGACAAATAGGACAAACGAAACAGCATATTAAACGAGAATCGGCACTCGACGGCTACCTGGAAATATCGTATGATTAACAATTCGATTCCCGCATCTCTTCGACTGTTTGATCATCCTTGAACCAAAATTATGCCGACTATAAACAGTCATCCTTTGAAAGTATTAGCAAACTCTTTAATAGTCTCGTTTACAAGGAAACGTTGAGGCGGCTGAGAAAGTGAGAAACTGTCTTCGCATGACGAACATTGAAAACGGAAGTAGTTCTTAACCAATTGAATATCGCGTATTAACTAAATTTTTTAAGCGACCAATCATGGTCTACTATTTAAATTCCTTATAGTAGCTACGTCACAGAACACGATTAACGGCGCTGGTTCATAGTCTGTGGTTTTCAAAATTTCACAGACTATGACGTAGGCTAGGTGTTGGGTTAAATTCATGACTTCTACTCTTTGCGATTTGGTTACGCCAAACCAAACGTCAGCCAATCTATGATCTTTCGGCCATTTGCGAAACAGCAGCTTATTAACGTGAGTAAAGAAATACCTAATGGTTTTCCGTGTTTGGATACTCTGATCCAAACACGCGGGATGTTGCGAGACTTGAGAAAAGCGTAAAAAAACACGAGCCGCTAGGCGAGTGTTTTTAGCTTTTCGAAAGTCGAGCAACATCCCAAGTGTTTGGATCAGAGTATCCAAACACGGAAAACCATTAGGTATTTCTTTTATAAAATAACCACAGAGAAATATCACTAAAAGTTATTAATATAATTAGATCAACATTGCAATTCTCCCAAAAACCGTCAACTACCAATCAGTGGAGGTCTTTCATGTCCTTCTGAGCTAATCGGCCAATCATGGATGGTTTCCTATTATGATTTATGATGCTGACGACAGCAACAGCCAAAAATATGTTTGATGTGGTAAAAACAACAGGAAAACATGCTGAAAAAGATATTTCCAGATGTATTTAATCGGGAAAATATACCGTTTAACTTTATGTTGGATTGCTGCAGACGTAAAGTGATGTTGTCGGTTTGCCTAGCCTTTATATCCTACAACAAAGAATCTTTTTTGTGGTTTTCTCTCACTGTCGAAGTGTTGTTCGGTGATTTTTTGTTGGCTACAAGAACAAAATGAATGGTTTCTTCGTGAATATCCTGCCGACGAGGTAAAATAAACATTTTACACCTTTTCCATGTTCTCTTGGTGAACTATATCTATAAAAAGTGTTGTGTTTTGGGGTTTTATTGAAACTTTCAATAAGGTAAACGTCGCCATCACAAATTATACGGGAATTCTCGTTCGCTTTAGCGTTGCTTTGTCCACTTTAAATACTTATAATTTCGGCCTATTTTTGCAAAATCAATTGTGAAAATTAACAGGGAAGATTGCTATATTTTATTTGTGGTTTTCTCTCACTGTCGAAGTGTTGTTCGGTGATTTTTTGTTGGCTACAAGAACAAAATGAATGGTTTCTTCGTGAATATCCTGTCCGACGAGAGGTAAAATAAACATAATTTTACACCTTTTCCATGTTCTCTTGGTGGACTATATCTATAAAAGTGTTGTGTTTTGGGGTTTTATTGAATCTTTCAATAAGGTAAACGTCGTCCTCACAAATTAAATGGAAATTCTCGTTCAGTTTTTATAGTGTTGCTTTGTCCACTTTAAATACTTATAATTTCGGCCTATTTTTGCAAAATCTTGTGAAAATTAAAAGGGAAGATTGCTATATTTTATTTATAGTAATATTGTGCATATGTATAGAATGTTAATAAATGTTTAAAAACGATGATGGGTCGGCATGATTTGCTTTTTGTGTGTACAAGATCGACCTCAAAATTCCCGTGTTGGATACTCTTATCCAAACACGGGTATTGACCAATCAGAGCGCTTGTTGTGTACATGTTATTTTATAAATCTCTTTACTTGATGTTGAGATAACGTTTGTCGTTATCACAACATCCAACTGCACAATGATCGTGTTTTTGATGATGATGGATGGTTGCTAGAAAGTATAGTTTAAAATAAGGTTTCCGCGGAAAGACTGAAAACTAGTTGTTGCAGGATTAATATTAGGGTGACGGTTAGTATAAGGTAAGTTAGTATAAAGTAAAACTGATCGTCTGATCCATTTTGTGTTTTGAAAAGGGCATGTTCTGAAAGCAACGAACTCGAGAGAATAATATACTGTTTAAATAACTTCTATTTTATTGCCTGATTGCCTGACGAACTCTCTGGGAAAAGAACAATATTTATCTATACGAAGAAAAATACCTAACAGCTCTCGACTTAAAATCCAAAATCGTCGAGTGAAATTGTGAAAAAGACAGTGAAGACCGTCAGAGCGACAGTTGCAGCCCACAATATCTGTCTGTTCGCTTTGAAACAACAAGCCAAACCATGAGACGGCAGTGTTTCTGATCTTCAAAGTCGAATTTTTATCCTTATTCATCTCTTTGTTGTCGGATTTGTCGGCAAAACAAATTTCAGCTTTCCGGCCTGCTCGACTGTTGTGCCATAACGAATTATGATTGGTAGTTGATAATTCTTGGGAGAAATTGAATTTGTATTCTCATCATATTATTTTTGGATAAAATTCGTTATTTCTTTGTCGTTATTTTATAAAACAAATACCAAATGGTTTTCCGTGCACGATACTGTGATCCAAACACTTGGCATGTTGCTCGACTTCCGAAAAGCTAAAAAACATTCGCCTATCGGCTCGTGTTTTTTTACGCTTTTCGAAAGTCTCGCAACATCCCGTGTGTTTGGATCACAGTATCGTGCACGGAAAACATTTGGTATTCCTTATTGATTTTGGGTTAGGGTTATTTTTCAAACCTTTATACTAACCGTCACCCTAATATTAACCGTCATACTAACGTTCCTATACTGCGGAGACCTTATTTTAAACTATATTTTCTAGCGATCTCCATACAAGATGGCGGTAAAAACCTTGTAAGGGTCTATTTTTTCACTATCCACATACATGTCTCCCCCGTCGTGCGGATTTGAAGAGGAATAATTTTCCGCCATTGCTTTTCTACTGTAGTTGTGTCTCTGCAGAAGATTCGTTTGCGAGTAATCTCTCTGGTTTCACGCGCATATCCCACGTGACTCCTTAGCGACAGTAACCAATGACAAAGTAGAATAGACTCGAATTACAGAATATCTGCAATCGAACAGAATCAATGAACTTTTGAATATAATGAAGTGCTCAAATGAACAAATCTTTTATTTATTTAACAATTGAACGTTTTAATGAACTTTCTTAAGGTCATAGCCACATACTAGATAGGAATAATGTTTCTTATGGTATATTTTAGCATCACACTGTTATTTAATTGTTATTATAGTTAGATTATTATAGATTTATTGTAATTGATGATCACAGCGGGTTTATCGGCTATGCTGGCTTGTGTCACATTGTTAACTAATAACACATTGTTAACTAACTAATGTCACATTGTTCACATTGTTGAACTAATTTTTAATCGATATTTTGCAAAGTTGCTGTAGTATCCCATCCTTTTTTTTCAACAAAATATCTGGTTTATCGAATTCGACAATCTCACCACAATCCAACACCATTATTCGATCACAGTCGAGAATTGTGCTCAGTCGATGTGCAATAGTGATGACTGTGCAATCCTTGAACACTTTACGAATGATTCTCTGAATTATTTCATCCCTTTTCTCATCCACCTTGCCAGTCGCTTCGTCAAAGATAATAATTTTACTCTTTTTTAGTAAAACTCGTGCTAAATGTAATAACTGTATTTCTCCTACACTGAAACTCGAGCTGGATCCAATAATTAAGCTGTCAAGTTGCTGTTGTAATCTAGAAATTACAGATTTTATCTGCATCTGTTCTAGAGCATCCCAAATCTCAGAATCCGTGAACATTCCTGAAGGATCTAAGTTCACCCTGATTGAACCACTGATTAAAATTGGAGACTGAGAAACAATGGAAATATTTCTACGAGTAGAAACAACATTGAGCTTCATAATATTAATATCATCAACAATAATCTCG
>JAYKKM010000143.1:1635000-1822500 GCA_035772405.1 Chrysogorgia sp. JL179-B06
CATATATACAGAACTCGTGACTATAGGCTCTCAGCAACGGCTTCCGTGGCAGGGTCGCGGGTTCAATTCCTACCGGAAGGCCGCTAAAGTTGCATTTTTCGCAACTGGTCCCGGTTTGGTCTTAAAATGTATGTATTCCAACACTCGAAATTTTCCTTCACCATAAATCCTTTCTATATATATATATATATATATATATATATATATATGTTTAAAAGTCGAGTTGTATCTGATCTGAGATGTTTGTTTAAAAATTTTATTAAAAACATTTAAAAACTTTAAAAACGTTCACGATCATTTAAATTCTATCAATCCACACATTCAATGTACAATCGCAAGGTTCCATCAATCACCGATGAGCGACAAACAATTTCGTTTCTTGACACCAAAATGACGCTTCTTAGAGACGGAAAAGTGGAAGTCGGAGTGCACCGGAAGACAACACACACTAATAAGTACCTGGTATTTGAATCTCACAATCCTAGTCAAAGTAAAAGAGCTGTCGTAAAGACACTACTCGACCGAGCGAAGACTATCCCTTCGAGTAATCAAGGACAACAAGAAGAGAAAGATCGTGTCTTACAAGACCGGCTAGCAGTAATTAAACGGTTATACATCAAAGGGGTTTCCGAAAGAATCAAACATACTCTGAGTAAAGCTGGAATAAGAACTGACCTTGGCGGATATTTTCTGGAAACCGAAAGACCGACCACTAGACGCGCAAATCAAAGGCAAAGTTTATAAATTTACATGCCAACCATTCAACTTTAAACGAAGACGCTGTTAACGAACGTAAATAAATACCACGGAGATACATTCCTTTAATACGATCTCTTGGGAATTGTAAATATATTTAGGAAATCCTGTAGCCTCGCTAGAGCATTCACTCTGACGAAGGTCGTAGTTAGCGACCGAAAATTCAGTCGAACGTTTTTAAAGTTTTTAAATGTTTTTAATAAAATTTTTGAACAAACGTCTCAGATCAGATACAACTCAACGTTTAAACATGTTACCTATACTGATCGCCCAAATAGTATATATATATATATATATATATATATATATATATTATATATATATATATATATATATATATATATATCTATATATATATGTTATTAATATTATATATTGGTAAGATATATTGTGGGAACAAAGATAGAAGAGTGAGCTACAAACCAACATTGGAAGAATCTGTTATTGAAAACACAACAACAGCACTGACGATAGCTGTATATACGACACACAAAATATCCAAAGTCATTGAAAGCCAACGCGCTGCTGTGTAGTAAGCGAACAAGGCTTGATCGTGACTGTCGATATGACTGAAATAAAGAAACGAGAATGTTATCATAATAAAATTGGCAACATGTCATTTAGAAATTTAATTTGAATTTTTTTGAGAGGGAGGATAAATCATGGATATCCTACAAAATTAGTTGACTTCAGCAATGTAAATTAAGAACAACTTATTGCATTAATTTAAATAGAAGCACTTACGAATAAGAATGGTCGATCTTGGATTATTGTATGATTTGAACTACCAGTATGCTTTGAGGGAGTCAATAAATGTAAAATAAAGATAAGAGCGCTGCTCAAAATATTTAAATGCAATCTCATTATTACAAGAGACAATTCATAATATTTAAGGCATCTCGCTACAGTTTTCTTTATTGTAAATGTTTTTTTCGGAGACTTATAAATGAAATATTTTGCTTTAATAATTTCAAATTTAATGACATATCAACATTGTTTAAGTTGTCTCAGCGTTGCTATAGAAACGTGGCGACAACATTTAATATTATTATAATTCTAATTAATATTCTCATAAGAACTTTTTCTTAATTGAAAATTAAAATATTAAAAAATCATAGCTTGTCGTTTTAGACAACGTTTACACAGGTCCGGATGAATTCGAGACCTGTCCGGTTCCACCAGCTTACACGGGACCGGTCATTTTCCGGTCATCTGTTTCGAAGTACTTACACGGTATCGGACGAATTGTAGACGTGCGAGTTTTTGTTATCATGCACATGAATGGTTAATTGAATTAACCAAGTCATTGCTTCCAGTAAGGCAGAAAGCGCTGATGCTACTAGTTCCCTTTTCATAATTTCGTTCCCTGAGAAGCCTAAGAGAAATATTCCAAACGTCACTTGTTTTGTGAACCTCTTTAATGGACTGTACATTCATCTCATACCCCACCAAGTTTGGAACAGGGCAGGTCATAAACCGTGCATATTTCGGAATACGGTACGAATTCGTCCGGACCTGTGTAAACGGGCTATTTTTGAGGCAGATAATGAAGTAATTGAAGAATTAAAACTTCGAATGAAACTGTGAACACACGAAAGAGAACGACCTATTGACCCCATGTTAATATAAATAAGCAATTAAATGGTTCCACATAAAATTAAGGTTTAATTTCGATACACGAATGAAATTAAACCTCAATTTTACTCGGCCCCATGCGATCAAATACATGGTTAATGTGAAATGTTTCAATGCAAACATTTTCCCTAAATATTTCTAAACTATAGTTTTTCTTCAAAATTAAAAATTACAAAAATTTATTAATATATATATGGCAAACATTCTCGAGGAAACGATGCAGTTATGTATTATTTACGGCTAAAAAATTGCAAAAACTACAACCTGCAGGGTTACTAAAACCTCAGACCCACAGCAACTAATACAAAAATATTACGAGAGTAATAAATTTAGTAATAAAATTTTAGAAATTAGAAATCTACTTAATTTTACAATTATAGAACTTGTGTCGATTTGCCTGTTCGGAAATTGCTAACTATTATTAAATAATGATTAATAATGTCTCTAATATTAAAATTTTAATCCTACCTGTAAATATCATCTGTGAATTCTCTCTGTCTGTTATGAACACGAATAGTTCTAACTCCTTCCATAGTGTTGGAAAAATGAGAATACAATGGACTAGCAGCTATTGACATCAAACGTTTGAGATCCATGGCAGTGTGAAGATAAAATCTGGAGATAAAGTACAGTCCAACAACACATACAAGAGTGAGGGGAAGTAAAATGATATTTACCACGGGCGCGAAAACAAGGCTTGCTAACGTTGGTGATATATTTTGGCAAAAGTTAATAAAATAATTTGGTAGTTGCTCGTCCAAGTTGTTGATGTCTTGTGAGAAGCGGTTCATTATGCGACCAACTGGATTTGTGACAAAGAATGATGTAGGAGCTCTTTTAAGACAGGCAACCATTTTTTTATGAATATCGTAGGCAGCACTTATCAACACGAGGATAAGACCCAAAGTTCCAAAGACAGTGAGAAATAGAGCAAATGTCAGCATTACTGAGTATGTTATTAATGTTTGATGAAATCCTTCTTGTTCAGACAACTTTGGAAGACTTGAGACTTGAAGAGTTACTATCACAGTCAATGCTAAACCAATCAATAAAAAATGTATTAAAATAAATACAACAAATTAGATAGAAAGTAATAAATACTGTTTTGGATCATTTCATTTACAAGCTAAATATACTAGACAAAAAGAAGTGTTGGTGCCAGCGGTGTCACTGCGGACAGTGCCCCTCCCTCCGACAGTATACATTATCGGATAGTGTCACTTTAATTAGATTATCGCGGTACTGCTGTTCTTTTTTGAAAGTCAAAGATAAAAGTAGATACGTTTGAGAAAAAGACATATTTTCTTTCCAAACACAAAGCGAGCTTCCGTCGCAAAGTTTCATTGTGTCCTTCTCTTACTTTCTCTCTACTCATGTCTGCTCACATGAGCACGACATTCCTTTATCTTTGTGTCACAAGAAATCATTAAAATCATTACAATACAGCGATCCGGCTGATAAACTGTACTACAACAAGTTATCGGTGTGGACGAGTCGACAGATATGGACAAGAAAATGTACTACACGAAAATGATGACAACTCTTGACATTTCTCTGACTAACAATTGCTATGAAACGTTTTGTGTTCATGAATTTTGTGTTCATAAATCCTTAAATTTTGTGCTGTTAATTCGAGCAATGCATAACCTTTCTCTTCCCGCATACACTTCATGATTTCCATGTAGCCCTTTCTTCCCCGACTAGATGTTGTATCCATGCTGCTTCTATTTCGACAATCCAATATATCAGTGATCATTTTATTAGTCCATTTGATTCTACCAGATGCTCATTCCTTTCTTTTCGGCGGCATTTTTAATTGGATTCGACAATGGGTCTCGTTAATAACGTTCATGCATTGACTTAAAGATAAACGATTTTCTGTTCACTATTTTTCTTCCCTCGTCGCTTTTTCTTCCTTATGATTAACACTTTAAGGCGGGGGTCTACCTGAACAGCCCGATTTTACAGTAGTGTTAGTAAAATTGCAATAACAGAAAAGCATTTCACCTGAACCATGACAAACTATATATTATTTTAAAGCTAGATGAACAAGGAATCCGAAATTATAATTGGTTTAGCAATATGTCCCATTGAAACCTGACACCAGTCAATTAATTAGGCCACATGCTGTGAGTGGCTACTGGCTGTTCAAGAAAAGATATCTTCCCACGTATTTATTCAAATTTGAAAATTATTTTTGTTTCTTATACAGAAAGTACAAAACTGTGGGATGAGCATAGGATTTAAAAAAATTTTAAAAACAACTTGAATTTGTTTACACCACTAGACAAGATGGAAAAATCTAACAGTTTTTAGACCATAAGATTAGTTCTATTAGTACTACAAAAATATCCTGTGCTTATCTCGAATAAAATGGTAAGATACATAAATCCTGAAAATTTCATGTCAATTGGTTAAATCGTTCCGGAGATATCCTTTCTCAAAGTATAACAAGTGCAATCCCGGATAAATGGCTTTAAAGTTTATAGTCGAGAACAAAGGTCAAATTATGGTCCAAGTGTTGTTTGGCAAGGGTTTCAATTCAATGTTGAGATGAAGAGCGGCAATGATGTTTTTCTTCATTGTATATACTGCTTTGCCCGTATAACCTTAGTCCTATTTACATTAACTCCCCAACCCAGTGAATCCGCTATATCCCATAACATGAAGTGATGAAGTACTGTACGTACCCATATTGAAATTTTAAATTTTTATGCCTGTGCAATTAGGTTTCGTATAATATACATATTTTTAGCACCGCAGTTGCCCCTAAAAAAATAAAACTAGCCCCCCTGGATTTCGAGTATAGCTACGGTAGTCACGTGAACAGTCGTTGGACATATTTGAAATTGTGTATTTCGGTTTGAGTTAGCGAGAGATGTTTTGCAACGGGCGGACGCTTTTGATGCGAATCAAACTGCTTTTAATTTAGTAGGGCTAAGTTTCCACATTGCCGTGTTTCACAGTTGGCGAGGACATCATTAAGACCAATGACCCGATCCCTGGTCCTGTAAAAGAATATACGGGATCCTCTGGCTTTGTTGCTAACGAGGGAGGCTGTGACGGTAGGAAACTAATAGCGTCCGCCGTTGTTGTGAAACATAAACACGACCCTAGAGCCGAAAGTGTAGAAGAAAATATTTTTTTAAAACTTAGAATGATGAGTTAAAGCGTGCAATCTCTCGCTTAAGGTGTATTTGGAGTTCCCTTTTCGACTTCCGGTTTTTTACCCCAGTTGTTAAAATTGGGCTACGGCTCATGTCAACATTTTTGATGGTATAATGCCTTTAATATAGGTTTTAGTTTCCCCGGCTTAGAGTGGTCATGTACACGACATGTATTTATGCATATTAACAATGAACTAGTACTGTCTATACACTAATAACAACCACGGGCTGTGCCCTCAATTCGAGCGCCAATTTGTCCCTTTGACCTTCTTCTCCGATTTAAAACAACAACATGATTGACGGATTTGACGCTATAAAAAATACTTGCAAAAAATCTATAAAAAGTAACTCTATCACTTCGTGATGTCGATCAGTGATTTGGTATTCAAGTCGAAAGTTTTGAAGATGAAATAAAGATATTACAAAATCGATCCGTATGAACGTAAACAGTGCAACGGTGTGAACAGTTTCGCACGAGACTAGACATTCTCTTTAAACTCAAAGCAAACCAGTCTACGCCGCTAGCTTGCTAAATTTCAAAATATACATTATGTATCCACTGAGAATAAAATGATAATGGCAATTCAAGCCAAAGAAGAAACGGGTCCTTGTTCCCCCTGACAAATATATTCCACCGAAAATTATGTAAACAGAGATACAGTTGTCGTTAAATCGTCCCCAATCGAAACTTGTCGCAAACGAATGACTTAGACTCCTGATATTCAAATTAAAAGTGACACGTATATACATTTGCCTGACCATTCCTTGACGTTTTCCATGTCTGAATGTAAGGGTTCATTTTCGCCATCGCAACTATCTACTACCTTGGTTACCATCACAAAGCATAACAAAAGTATAAAAGAGTATTTTCTTGGCTGCACTTTTGCATGCTACAATAAAAACAATACACCATTTCCCAGGAAACAGAACCAGTTTTGCCCAGAAAACAACCGAAAAAGTTGATCAAGTAGATCATAAAGTTTTGTTTTGCGTTTCTGGGGGGTGAAATGCGCAAGAAAACAAAAAATGCTAAATGCGTTGCTATGGAAACTAAGTCACTGGTAGATAAAAATGCTTATAAACAGATAAAAAAAAAAAATTTAACTGTGAATCAACCAGAAAATGTTCTTCCAGTATTTAAAGCTTCATAAAAGTTGAAAACATTTTTTTTGCCTCTGAGGTAAAAATTTAGGTAGACCCCCGCCTTAACTATAGGCTTTCATCCTGAAGACTCATATACACAAGTCAGAATTTAGTTGCCGTATTATTAAACGTTAGATTTGGAGCAACGCTTATCGTGACAGTTCAGCAATTATAATAATAATACATTTTTATTTTTATTTTTATTATTATTATTATTATTATTATTATTATTATTATTATTATTATTATTATTATTGTTATTATTATTATTATTTAAAAAAGAACTAACAAAATCCGTTCAATATCTCCCTAAACTGTTTATAAATAGCTGTTTTATACCACGTGTTGAGAATGGTAAATCCTTTCGATACTTAGGTCGCTACTTTAACTTCAATATGTCTGACGAAGATCACAAATCTGAATTATATGACACACTGACTAATACCATGAATGAAATCGACGAACTACCATTACATCCGAAGAACAAAATTCTAGTGTACAGTCGCTATGTACTTTCAAAAATCTCTTGGCACTTCACCGTTTCTGATATAGGTAAAACCTGGGTAAACGAGAATCTAGATAATATCGCGTCAAAATATATCCGAAAGTGGCTCGAGCTTCCAATTTCCGCAACTCTTAGCAATGTCCTACTTCCTCATAACAAATTCGGCTTAAATATCATTCTCCCATCAACTAAATTTCTTCAATGTCAAACTGTATCTCGGAAAGCTTTGAAATCATAACCAAATGAAGAGATCAAAAACCTATGGATGGCAACAAGCAATCACAAAAATGTACAATATGACAAGTACAAAAACACAAAAGACGTACTGAACACTATCAGGAAAGAAAATGAAAAAAGGCTTCACAATCACCTCATTTCACAAGGTTCGTTCTTCTCCAATATCATCAAATACTCTACACTCTCGCTCAACTCTATATGGTCCTCGGTCCAAAACAAACTTCCTAAAAATATCTTTAACTTCACCATCCGGTACATAAATAATACGCTCCCAACTCGCAAGAATCTGTTGAAATGGGGAATATCACCGACATCCGACTGCTCTTTCTGCTTGGAACCCGAAACCTTGCTCCACGTCGTCGCTGGATGCAAGACATACCTAAACGAAGGACGTTTTACGTGGCGACACGATTCTGTTCTTAATTTCATTGCAACCTCTCTTAAATCCGTACAACACTCTATTAACCTTTATGCTGACCTACCTGGCTTCATCAGTCCATCTGTTATCACCGGAGATAGGTTGCGCCCTGATCTTCTGGTAACAATCGAAAACAAATACATCTACATACTCGAACTGACTGTTGGTTTTGAATCTAATCTTCTTATTAATGCAACCCGTAAGAGACAAAAATATCTAGAACTTATTAACGAACAGCACAAAAATTATGAAAAAGTGAAATTTATAAATTTATCTATCAGTTCGCTTGGAGTTTTTAATCAGTCATCCGTAGACTTTATTGAAATGCTGAAAGACCTGAAATTTGACGAACGATGTAGAAAGTACTATACTCAGAAAATTATGAACACTTGCATAAGGACATCTTACTATATATTTTGTAAACGTAACAAAGAATGGGATGACCCGACTTTAATGTCATACTAATATTTTTATACCATATACCAAGTAGACATTGGTAAACTACCTGTAAAAGAGAGGTTTATCACTGTAGTATACGTTAATCATAAATGAATAAAGTTTCCATTATTATTATTATTATTATTATTATTATTATTATTATTATTATGGATTAACATCGTTAAAGATTACAATCATGATTCGCTCAAGTTTTATACTTATGTTATTGATATGCGTCATTTGTTCGTTCTGTGGAAAAGATTTAGTTGTAAACAACGAGTCATCACGCAGAACAAGATAATACAGCAAGGGAAGCGCCCGCCATGAATTCTCCCAATGTTGTTATCTCAAGCTGTAACGTAATAAAGTGTTGCTGTGGTAAAAAATGTAAAGGTGCGCGTGGTCTAAAGATGCATCAACGCAGTTGTAGAGTTATACATGGATTAAACCGTGAACTTTGCGCTGACCTAGAGGAACAAGCTGCTGATAACTCCACAGATCTCACTGAAAATGATCAATCAACCGTCAACACGGCACCTACAGTTAACGAAGAAAATATTCCAAGCCTTAAAAAAGGCATTAAACTACCTAAAAGTAATCATGAATGGTCAACGGCTAATGAATATTTTAAACTTGCTCTTCTATCAAATGAGCCAATCACTGCGCAAGGTTTGAATTCAAACATCAAGGTATTAAATGACATCATATACGGATATTTTGCTCAGAACTTTGGTTATGCTGAATCAGTGCCCGACGATTCATTAGTAAATAAATATAAGGAGTATACAGGCAAGGATTAAAAGAATGCTCTAATATCACTCAAATCTACCAGTGGTGACCCAAACGAAATCAAATATGTATCGCATACATTGCGTGATACTGTGACAGACTTCGTCAACATAACAACAATCAGTCAACTCTAGACGGCAAAGCCAAAGGTCAATCGCTCAACCTTAACCTTGACCCTCCATCATATCAACAAGTCACAAATATAATCCGTAGAACGAAAGCTTCTGGTTCTCTGTGTCCCCTTGATCAGCTCTCCATCATATGTTTTAAACGTTGTCCTTTCCTTAAAACATATTTAACTGATATGCTGTTTGGTTGTCCGGAACCATTCCTTCTGAGTGGAAAAAAGCTTGCACAATTCTTATTCACAAGAAAGGCGTAGCTAATATACCATCCAATTTCCGACGCATCACACTCGAAAGCATACCATTAAAAGTATTTACTTCCTGTCTACGAAACGCAATGTACTCATTCCTCACCACTAATAACTTCATAGAACATAATATACAGAGGGGCTTTACTCCTAACCTGTCTGGTACTCTAGAACACACTGCACAAATGGCAAATATTATCAACAAAGCGCGGATCAAACAACGCTCTCTTATGTCATCACTCTACTTGACCTGAAAAATGCCTTTGGCGAAGTTCATCACAATTTAATTCAATCCGTCCTTGATTACCACCATATCCCTGAACATATAAAATGTGTCATAAAAAGTCTATACACGGATTTCTATACCTCAATAATTACACCTGAATTCTGTACTCCGTTCATACCTGTTGACCGTGGCGTACTGCAAGACGATTGTCTCAGTCCTCTGCTGTTTAATATGTGTTTTAAAGGGGAAGTCAGAGTTCAGAACAACTTAGGCTCAAATGAAAGATTATATAATTCTGACCTTCCATACCAAGTCTTAAATCTCCGCGTTAAATACAAGTCCAGAAATAGAGCGATAAAAGTGCGAAATTTTGCATATTTGGCAGCAGCCATTATGTACATCCGAGCGAACCTGCGATCACGCAGCGGTATTACCTCGTGACGTCACTGCGCGGTAAGCGAAGAACTATTTCACAACATACAGCGAAAACTACTTAGAAAGCAAAGAGAAATGGAGTATTCAAACGAATCTTCGAGCGATGGTTCGTCAAGTTCTGGCTTAGAAGACAGCGGAGAAGATATTAAGGTCGAAGGAGACGTAAACATGATTCAATCTTACGCGTTTGAGCCGGTTGAAGAAACAGATTCTGATGACGATGTAGACGAGGAAATGCCTATCGAAGACGATTCGACGAATCAAATTCAGAATCCGAAAATGCTACAAGCAGATTTGAGGACACAAACTGGTAATTATAGTCTACTTCTATTATTTATTTTGCACAATCATATACTGCAATCTTTGTGGCGGTTTTTATTTATGGTGTTTTATAATATTTTATTGTAGTCTAGTATGCCGGATTTGCTTGTCAGTTGTCACGACTATAAACTTCTATCGTTAATGCACCAATTCTGCTCTGAAAATCGTAAATTTAAACGATATGATAAAGCCTAAATTCACCATGAAACGCTTAAACTCGATCGTGGCTTTATAGGTGCCTTTGTACTCACTGCCAGATAATGGATAGAGAAGAGGAATGTGTGTGCTGCCAAGAGGTCTCAGCTTGTGTCTCAAAAAATGAAGAAGTAGCACAAGTTGAGCAGATTCCTATAACAGGCTGTATTACTGACAACCATGGATTTCAAGCTGTGTGTCTGAATCATTGGGTCTTACAGGCTGCTTGGAACCAGTATGTAAAAACAACGATACATTGCATACAGACAGCTTGTTAGGTGGTGTTTGGGTGTACTATAGGCAAAGAGATAAGGGTTCCCCTTCCATCCTGTGCAGTAAGCTGTATTCGTGCTCAATTTCCACCTCCAGGTTTAGAAGATGACTTTGTTTTTGAGGGTTTCAAGGCTGCAAATTACTGTCGGTCATCGGTCAATGACCGACCATATTTTTCGTTTTGACCGACCAGATCTTGTTATGGTCGGTCATCTGACCGATTGAATCAGTCAGTTGGGTATAATAATTGTCAAAATTCAGAATACAGTACCTATATTACACCAAATTTTGTTTGTTTAAATTTATTAGTAAAAACGCTGTGTATAAATATCGGAAAAATTACCGGTGAAGAAATTCTCGGGCTTTATCTCTTACTAAATAAAAATATATTGCTTCTATTGTTATTCTAATAATGTACAGTAGTTTGCTATTTACATGTATTTGTTTTTTCCAAAGCCAATCAGGGAACTGTTTATTACTTTTTCCCCATTCGTGTAATGTGTGCTGCTATCACATCATCTTTACTGCGCCGTGGAGTTGGAGCGATGTTCTTCGGAATGCTGCCAGGAATTGTGGATGTTTGTTGGCTCTGGTCATCCTTGAACAACAACACACCTTCCATCAACGGTTGCACAAAAGCGAACGACTTCCTCTCCAACACTGGTTTCGCGACCCATTTTTTGCGGCCTTTGGGAAAGACCACCTTGTACCTCTTTTCCCTTTGTTTGGTGCCATTGATGAACGTGGCTTGCCAGTGTTGAAGTTGTGGTCAATCACTGCCAATTGGGTTCTGCTCACAATTTCTGGCAGCATTCCGAAGAACATCGCTCCAACTCCAAGGCCCAGTAAAGATGAGGTGATAGCAGCACACATGTCACGAATGGGGAAAAAGATTCCCTGATCGGCTTTGGAAAACATAAATACATGTAAATAGCAAACTACTGTACATTATTAGAATAACAATAGAAGCAATATTTTTCTATTTAGAAACCATAAAAACCCTACACCTTAACATATTACTCATCTGCAAATCTAAAACCCTCAAAAACAAAGTCATCTTCTAAACCTGGAGGTGGGAAATGAGCACGAATACAGCTTACTGCACAGGATGGAAGGGGAACCCTTATCTCTTTGCCTAGTACACCCAAACACCACCTAACAAGCTGTCTGTATGCAATGTGTCATTGTTTTTTGTACTCAGGCCCCTCAAATGCCTTTGTACCATACTGCTGTCTGTACTGGTTCCAAGCAGCCTGTAAGACCCAATGATTCAGACACACAGCTTGAAATACATGGTTGTCAGTAATACAACCTGTGATAGGAATCTGCTCAACTTGTGCTACTTCTTCATTTTTTGAGACACAAGCTGAGACCTCTTGGCAGCACACACATTCCTCTTCTCTATCCATTATCTGGCAGTGAGTACAAGGGAACCTTGGTGAATTTAGGTTTTATCATATCGTTTAAATTTACGATTTTCACAGCAGAATTGGTGCATTAACAATATAAGTTAGTCGTGACAAAGTTCTGACATGCAAATCCGGCATACTAGACTACAATAAAATATTATAAAACACTATAAATAGAAACCGCCACAAAGATTGCTATGATTGTGCAAAATAAATAATAGAAGTAGACTGTATAATTACCAGTTTGTGTCCTCAAATCTGCTTGTAGCATTTTCGGATTCTGAATTTGATTCGTCTTCGACAGGCATTTCCTCGTCTACATCGTCATCAGAATCTGTTTCTTCAACCGGCTCAAACGCGTAAGATTGAATCATGTTTACGTCTCCTTCGACGTTAATATCTTCTCCGCTGTCTTCTAAGCCAGAACTTGACGAACCATCGCTCGAAGATTCGTTTGAATACTCCATTTCTCTTTGCTTTCTAAGTAGTTTTCGCTGTATGTTGTGAAATAGTTCTTCGCTTACCGCGCAGTGACGTCACGAGGTAATACCGCTGCGTGATCGCAGGTTCGCTCGGATGTACATAATGGATGCTGCCAAATATGCAAAATTTCGCACTTTTATCGCTCTATTTCTGGACTTGTATTTAACGCGGAGATTTAAGACTTGGTATGGAAGGTCAGAATTATATAATCTTTCATTTGAGCCTAAGTTGTTCTGAACTCTGACTTCCCCTTTAACAATTCAACATATCAAAGCCGAGAAGTATCGTCAGTTTGGTTTCTCCTTTCAGTTTTTAAATCCTATCCACTGGTTTCAGTTTGCTGACGACGCTGCTGTTATAAGTAGTCAAGAATCAGAAAACCAACATCTTTTGAACCGCTTTTCTATTTGGTGCCAATGGTCCAACATGATTGTACGGGTTGATCAGTGTAGTACTTTTGGCATTAAAAAAGCTGTAACAAAATCCATCCAATATCTACCGAAACTCCTCATTAATAATCAACTAATTCCAGCGACCAAAATTGGCGAGTATTTTCAATATTTAGGAAGATACTTTGATTTCAATATGTCCGATCAACAACACAAGTCTGAACTTACCTCCCTCATTGACGAACTAATGACTGATATTGATTCCAAGCCACTACATCCAAAAAATAAAATCCTCTTGTACAGTCGCTATGTTTTATCCAAAATATCCTGGCATTTTACTGTTACTAATCTATACTTTATCAAAAACTTGAATTGGATTTCAGAAAACATTGATTCTATAGCGAACAGTTATATTCGTAAATGGCTTGAAATACCTATATCAGGAACACTTACAATGTAGTACTATCTACCTAACCAGAAACAAATTTGGTCTTAATATTTGTCCTCCATCTGTTAAATTCACACAATGCCAAACAGTTCTCCGTACAGCTCTTAAAACATCTCCAAACCAAGCAATCAATGAACTCTGCATGAAGTCAACTATAGTAACAGCACAAATATCCAGTATGATATCTATAACTCCACCAAGCAAGTTCTTAAGGACTTTCGCTCTGGACAAGAGGATAGACTTCATAACCATTTAACCTGTCAGGTATCCTTTTTCTCCAATATTATACTAAGTTCTCCTTTCCCCAGCTTACGAAAATATGGTGTGCGTCTCAGTCCAATCTCCCGAAAAATATTTTTAATTTTACTATAACTCTCTCCCCACGCGCCAAAACCTTGCAAGATGGGGTGTATCACCAACTTCAGATTGCTCTCTTTGTCTGGCCCCGGAAACTCTTCTTCACGTATAGTGGCACGTTGCCAGTCGTACCTAGAACGATTTACATGGAGACACGACTCTATCTTGAACTTTCTCACAGCGACCCTACAGACCGTAAGTGGTTCAAGTCTTTATGTTGATCTTCCTGGTTATAAAAGTCCATCCACAATATATACCGTCCAGACTTGCTCCTATCAACTGCAAGTGGATGTCTCTACATAGTTGAACTGACTGTTCATGGTTTTGAGTCAAATCTTCAAAATCGATCGTAAAAAATTCAAATATTCAGAATTGATTAGGGAACAAAGTCAAAGTGAACAATTCAGATCAGTTAAATTTGTAAACCTATCGATCAGCTCCCTTGGTGTCTTTGAAGACTCACCAAAATTATTGTATTAAGAGAATGACGACGATCGCAATCAGAACCACCTATTACATATTCTGTTGCCGAAACAAGGAATGGACAAATCCCGAACTGCTAACTTTTTAAAATTATTGTGCTATATATTTGTTTTATGTTGTTATGTATAGTTATTAGTTATATATTGTTAGTGTTGATTCAATTAGCCGATTGTAAGTTACCTTAAATAAGCGAGATTTACAGTTGTATATTATCTAAAAAGTCATTTAATAAAGTTTAATAATAATGGATTATTATTATTATTATTATTATTATTATTATTATTATTATTATTGATTTACTGTTGTTTAATTGAAGATTTGTATCGCCATTCATCATTTCGTGTTATATGTGGTCATGAGTTGACGGAGCGCTTTTTTATTATAATTTTATTATTCAAGCTTTTGCAGATGATATTGCCCCGCTGAACCGTTAATGTCTCGAGCTGGTCTTGCAGTTATAAACCTGAAAAGTGCGCCGTATTCTATGGCCGTCGTTCTGGGAATAATTGGTATAAGGGAAAGAGAGATGTCGTACCAGATATTTCTATTGACAATTGCTTGCTTCCTGTTTATTCAAAGAATGTTCCATATAAATATCTTGGTAAATCATTGAGTCTATCTGGCGGATCAATCCCAAATTGAAGAGATGGTATCATCGTATAAGAAGTTAGTTGATCTAATAAAAAACTGCGAGCTTCCGTTAATGCTGAAGTGCAGTGCGTTCAACAACTTTGCCCTCGCGAAGGTTCTTCACCATTTTTATAACACGCGATTTTCGGAAAATATTTTGTTGGAAATGGATTCTTATCTAGTTAATGTAGTACGAGAGTTATTTGGCCTATACCATTCAACAACAAGACTCTTTGTTTTTATATCACGACTGAAAGGTGGTTTGGGTGTGAAACGTATATCGGATGTTTATCATACTACGAGAATTGCATTTTTGGCAAAAATGTTAAATCACGAGGTACTGAGTTTTCGTTTTATTGCCCGGGAATCACTGAAGTTGGATATGATCAAGCGTGGTTTACAATTTACAAACTCAGATAATAACTTTCTTGGTTATGAATTAAATGATAAAGGTTTTCTCCATACGAGTACGTCTTATGGCTGTCAGTCGGATTGGCCGGATTTGGTTAGATATGCAAGAAAGCTGAATGTAACGATTACATTTGTAAATGACATAATTACCGTTCACGCTAATGGTTTAGAATTACCGCCAAATAATTTACAAAAGCGCTTATGAAGATGTGTGGCGCGATCGCGATGTACAAGGCCAGTTCCTGAATATGACAAACATAAATCCGAAATTATCAAGTTCAATCTTTTATAATTGGAAGGTTGATGATCATCTAATTCGATTTGTAGTGAAGGCCAGGTTGAGTATATTGCCTACGAGATTTACAACATATATTTGGAATAGGGAAAATAATCCGTTATGTCCTTTTGGTTGTCAAAAAACGGAAAGTATGGCTCATTTGTTAAATGGATGTATCAGAACATTTGGAAACTTTTACAGCAGACGCCACGATCGAATTGTGAGTATAGTCTTGAATATGCTCAGGAGGTGCTGTCGACGAGTTCGTGTTATGTCTGAGAGGAATGTAGAAACAGTGTTTCCCCTACTGAAAGATGAAATGAATGAGCTGCGTCATCGTCGTCCGGATATTATTGTAGTAAATGAATTGTCTAAATGTTGTCAAATTGTTGAGATTACGGTATGTTTTGACATATATCATGACTTGGCTAAAAATTCAAAAATGGTTCGATATAACCCATTGGTGGAGTGTTTGAAGCAAAATGGCTACGACACGAAACTGTTTGTACTATGTTTTGGTTCTCTTGGAACAGTTCATAAAGATGTATGGTCAAACTTAAAAGCATTTTCAAGAGAAAAGGATGTTTTGAAAGACGTTATCCGTGACTGTTCAATTTCAGCTATTATTGGGTCAAACTATATTTGGCGCCATAGAGTTAAAAAATTACTGTCTTGAACAACTAATAATGAAGCTTAGATGATCTTGCAATGTTCAAGCTGTTACATATTATTGACTTCTGCATCCGTCTTAAGATCTCCTCACTTTTGCTGCCCACTAACTTCTTTAATGTCAGGTTAACATCCTTCGAGTAGCCACCAAATATGTCAATGATGATGTTATGTTGTGTTATGTTGTGGGCCATATTTCAGAGTCGTCTCTTCTTGTTTCTTGCGGTTTTCAATCCACGGAGAACTCATTTCAATTGCATACACCGAAATATATACTTCGAAATCGACTATTCTCGCATCTATTCTGTTCAAATTGATTTCGGTGCTTTCTGCATATAGCGGGACGTCCCATAATGCTTTAGCTCGATCGCTTTAATTTCATAGAGAGGCTTCGGCTGGACTGGCGAGTACCAGGGTGGCACTGTTGACACTAAGTCACGATGTCTTAACATTTCAAAGAATAGATTCTTCAACGCTGCGTTATGCCTCAGTTGGTATTTAGCTCAACAGCATGCTTGTATCCTGCCAGTATATTAGTCTGGTCGCAGACAGCTCAACCTTGCTGCGAAGGCCCCCAAGCAGTTTTTTGCAGTTTTTGTATCTTTAAAACATGGAGATTCATAATCTGGATAGTGCCACCTTGACACCAGTGGGGAAAACGAATTATTCCAAATTAAAAAAATAGAGCAAATATGGCGTCTATTATGGCCGCCATATGTAAGAACAAAGAAAAACTGGTCTTATTTCGCTGACAAAATGTATGATTTTCTAATTTTTATATTGTTTTTCTATGCATAGTTAAGTAACGTCTTCGATGCACCATTGTAAAAGTAGAAATATGACTATTTTCTTAAATTCAAAATGGCGTCCAAAATGGCTGTTATAAGATATTTAGCAATCGTTTCTGACAGTCCAGGTCACATTTTTACTATATTCTTCATATAAAGTAGTTCTACAGTAAATCTAATGAAAATATTAATCCATTAAGATATTAATATTGTTCATTCCTAATTACATTTACGTTCCATGTCTCATTCGTTTTATGCTATAACGGAAGCAGGATCTTGCAAATAGTCATGATGCAGCGAGTTTAACTATATGATAACAAATATAGAAATATTTCAATGAATAAAGTTTGAGAGAAGACTACAAAATAAATTATTGTTGAGTCTTCAACATCGTCATTTTCCTCTTCTTTACAATCCTCTTTGGATTTCTATGTCCGTGAATTGTAGCAGTTTTCGCTGATGTGGCACTTGCAGAAAAGGTACAAGATAACTCCACACTGTCGCTTTTCATATGGACGGTCAGAAGCGCGTACAGTTGCAACAAATCATTTCCAGAATTTCTGTAGGAGCCAGTGCCTTAATAAGCGACTTGGTAGTTTCGTTTTTGGACCAGCCAAATTGTGTTGCATCGACTAAGATGGAGGATCTTCCTTATACAATAAAATATCTGAAAATGTGCCCTCTGTGGTTGGAGGAAATTACTTTAATTTCGATACCTTCGTTGCTCTGGCTTTCGCTGTTTTGGCTAGCCAGATCTCATACCGAATATCCGACATGTTTCCATCAGCTCCGTAAACACCAAATCGATGTTGCTGTTAGGGTTAGCAATGGCATCAAGCTTCATTTCTTGCGAAAGAACTTTAATATCGGTAACTTTGCCGATACCCAAAGGACAACCAACCGTATCGCATCCTTTCAGCGCACGAGCGGCCAGGAGGTGAGGGACGATCGAAGCATACTTTAAGACCGTATCACCAATATTAACCGTGCTTCTTTGGGCACTAGTTCCTTCCATCACAACAGTGCAAGTGAACTTGCTGAGGACATAGTAATGCAGCAACAATACAAAGACACCTGTGTCATCGCGAATAACTCTAATACACTTCGCTCCTTCATTTACCGCAGCGACCATCTGCTGTACTATGATAACATCTGCCTCTTCATGACTTGTTTTTAAGTCATTTCGTTCAATGATCAGACCTACAATCTTGGACAAACCGCTCCCCCCAAATAAATGTTGTAGTAGCCCCGCTCCCCCCAAATTAATGTTGCCACAGGCTTTCAAATGACAACATTGAAACGGGGGCGGGGGTTAAGTGTTACAACTACTTTTGTCCAAGATTGTAGATTCCTACTCTTGACGAGTAGGCGATGGTCCAGTTGCAAGCAGCCGGTGGTTGTCCTAATAACCGGGTACGTACTTGATCTGCCCAAACATCTTTGCGTAGTTCACATGCTTCTAACTAGTTGTTGTTCTTTAAATGTATTTTGTCCTGGACCACGTTCAGCCGTCCTACACAAAGTAACGGGGCGCCACCGATTTGGGTGACGAGGATCTGGATCCACAGTACATTCTTCGCTACAAAAAAGGCAATTTTATTTGATGGAAAAAACTTGTTGCGTGTCTGAGCGTTGTACTCGTTTTGTAGCCAAGGTCTGACTTAAGGTTTCTACTGCATCTTGATGACCTTGACGTTTTAAATACCGATTAATATGAGACGAAGACGTATATAAAGCAACACATGATGATACTGTAGGTGACATTGGATTATAACATTTGGATTCATTTCAATTTCCTATCTTACTCGATTCAATAATTTTTTTGACTCTTCCTTGCCGTGCATTGATCAATGGTTTGTTTGTAATCCTACATTTGAAATATATGTTTTATATTAATACACACCATACAAATGTTTTCACTAAAGTCTAATTCATCAGAGTGTAACTCGAACAAAAAACGACTTACAAGAAAAATGGCTGATTCCTGCTTTCAACTGAGCTTGCAAATTACTCGGTCAATAGCGCACTACTTTATGTAAGCTTTATTATAATAACAACCGTAATCCAATCCGATATATTTATCTTTACAATAAGTTTATTTTTTTTATTAAACTTTCTGCTATTTATTGCCGTTATTGTCCGTGTAACACATTTATACAGTAGTGAAGGGCAAGGGAGCGAAATTTGCTATGCATGAGCCACCTTGAATTTCAATATGGCGGCCATAATAGTACTTGCCTATATAAAACCTGCAATAATTCGTTTTCCCCACGGGTGCCAAGGTGGCACTATACAGATTATGAATCTCCATGTTTCAAAGATACAAAAACTGCAAAAATCTGTTTGGGAGCCTTCACAGCAAGGTTGAGGCAAAAACCGCCATATGGCAACTAGACTATATGTGGGAAACTCTCTGCGGTCTTGTGGCACAGTCGACATCGGTCGTCTTCATTTTTATTATTATTATTATTATTATTATTATTATTATTATTATTATTATTAAAAAAAAAATTTATTATTATAGCAATATGACACGTATGAATGCTAATTGCATAAAAAGTAACATAGGGCGCAAGTACGTAACCTATGTTGCTGTCAAGGATTAATATAAAACAAATTGTTGTAACAGAATATCTACTAAAACTTAATAAGTCAAAATGTTTAAAAGTCATTAAAATTATCGACCAACTAATATCGTAAAAGTTATCAAAGGTTTATCTATCTCATAGTGATGTTTGCCTTCTTATATAATCAGGCTATATTAAATCTTTCATCCGATTTGATTTCCTTTCGTGTAATGACTTTAAATGTTCGTGCGATATTTAGGGTACTGGAGATCACTGATCTCTGCATCCTTAATAGTACGTCTCTTCCACGAGGCCCCAGCATCTTTCGCATTGTAGTATCCAAATCTCTGGACCATCCTCCTAGGACACCAATAATCACAATGTACTGTTCCACTTGGTACCCAGGGTACTGTTGCTTAATTTCCCATCTCAGGGGCCCGTACTTTAGCGTTTTCTCCTCATCTTTCTTTTCACGGTTGTTAATCCACGGACACCTCATCTCTACAGCCATTACTTTCTTACTTTTGTGATCTACGAACCGAGCATCTACTCATTCGCTGTCACATGGTTGTCTCTGCATATATCGGTACATCCCAGAATGCTTGCGCATCCTCAGATTCGTAAATCGGGCCCAGTACTTTTGGGGAGTAAGCATTGTGTCTTGAGAGGCACTTGTTTTGTACTAGTGCTGAACACCCTGCTAACACATGTGCAAGGCACTCCGCGGCCTTACCACACAATCTGCACATGACGTCATCAATCTGGCTTGTCTTCGTTTTATGTGATGTTTACAACTTCGTTGGAGTTAACTGTTCGTAGAGCTCCATCATCCGAGCTATGGTGTGCGAGGGTGCTTGTTTTCACTCCGTCAGCCATGCAAAGCATCCTGTTTGGTTCAGTTTTTCATCATCCCATTTGGATTTTAGAAATTTCCCTTGCAACTTTTCACCTTTCACCCATTTGTTGTTACTGGACGTGGGGTGCGGGTGACTTAAGTTTACAGTGATTCCAATCTCGTTAGCATATTTTAAGACCTCCTTTACTAACGATTGATGGCCTTGATCAACTGCTCTTTCTTCAAACTCCCGAACCAACTACTGTGGGATATGTATTTCTATACATCTTGATACCTGCTTTGATCTTGGTTAACTTGTACTCGTTCTCCACAGAGCAA
Source organism: Chrysogorgia sp. JL179-B06 (assembly GCA_035772405.1). Taxonomy (NCBI): domain Eukaryota; kingdom Metazoa; phylum Cnidaria; class Anthozoa; order Scleralcyonacea; family Chrysogorgiidae; genus Chrysogorgia; species Chrysogorgia sp. JL179-B06. Next base: position 1,655,997 of record JAYKKM010000143.1, read on the forward strand.
AGACCACGCCCTCCTTTGTCTCTCGGTAGGTATACAAGGGCCGTTGATCCCAACGGATGTTTCCCACCACTCTCCACCATAATCTTCCGCGCGTCTCCGTCAATCTGTCTCAACTCTGCCAGCGGCCAGTGCTGTGTCCACATGAGATAAGAGAGCACTGGCATTGCAAATTGATTGGAAGCTAAGACACGGTTGTAATCGGATAGTGGGCTTGACCAAATGATCGATAATCTTTGGAGGTAGACTTTCGCTGCGCATTCTAGCACCAACTTCTCTTCTTGAATCAGCCTCTCTGGAACGCCCAAAAACTTGTACTGTGTCTCCTCTTTAAGATATTCTATTACCGATGATTGATCTAGCTTCAGATCCTCAGCCTCTTGCGTTTGAGTCCCCTTTTTAATGTGTATTACATTACATTTCTTGGGGTTCCATTGGAGACCAATGTCTTCCATCGTAGCTTTTGCCGATTTCAGGACTCTACTCAACTTCGTCTTGGATGCTGCGAAAACTTTAAGATCATCAACGCAGAGTAGACTAGTTATATTCGAGCTTATCGGCTTGGATATCCTGTATCCTTCGGTGGAACTCAATTTCCAGCCAACTGGGTTTAGGTACAGCGTAAATAACCATGGGCACAGCGCATAACCTTGAGGGAGACCCTTGTTAAAGTGAATTGTTCCAGAGGACTCTTTACCGCATTTGGTGTCAACCACGATCTTTGTGTTCCAGCTTGCGCATAGGTTATATAGAACTCTACAATCTAATGTGACCATTCGGTCAATTAACAGATTGTCCATTGTTCCACTACTGCCGATCTTTGCACCTCTTTGCTGTTCTTCCATTAATTCATAATCATCTAAGTGATGATCCATAGGTCTTAGCAGACAGGATGTGAATCACTTTACATGTTATTTAATCGGTCGTTGATTCTCACTAGAGAACTCTCCAGGTTTGAGTTTCGTTTTTCCCTCCGAGAACCACAAAGGATACCTCTCGGTATATTTCGAGATGGCCACGAAAGCTGACGTCACATCCGCGTGGAGAGAGTAGGCCGTTTCCACCAGAAATTTGTCAGCCTATCTGGTCCAGGTGCACTCCAGTTTCGTTTCTTCATAAGAACTTTCACAGCCTGAGCTTTCTCCAGCGACCGTACACGTCGGGAAACTGCCGATTCCAACTCCTCAAGCCAATTTGCATCCTTGTTTCCAGTCCCTCTCTATTCCCATAGCTTTTTCCCAAAACTGCTGGCATCGCCAATATTATCAAATCTCTCTCCACTTTCTTCATTTTGGGTGGTGTTTTTGTACTTTGGGCGTTCATTCAGTTCATCCTTACTCAGCATATCTGCCATGTTTTTATAGACTCGTTTTGGCTCTTGTCTAATTTGACGATTCAGACATCCGGCTTCTTCCTGTTTTTTTCTTCTACAAAATCCCTTCTTCAACTTTCGTAACAGCGACTTATTCTTCTCCATGTAGTTAACGAGTACAACGGAGGAAATTGTTTTACATTCCTCTAGCAATATTGCTCGATTTTTCCTTCCTTTCTTTGTTATTTTTCTGTTTTCCTTAATCCGCTCCCGGTCTCACCAACTTTCTCTTCGTCTAACATCCACTGGGTCTAACATGTTCTGGTTCATTAGCTCTGAGACGGCTTTATTGATGTTTTCTAAGTCTCCGTCAGAAGGTCTTTGTTTTATTCGGGTATCAATCGCACGATTACTGTAGTCCCCTGGATGTGTATTAATCACCCCTTGATTAAGTGAGCCGATGTCTCTATTAATTCTCGCGTTTCTTGGGATAAGATGTTGATTGGTCCCAGTGGGGTTGTTGATTGATCTTGTATACACAATGTATGTGTTGTATGTTATTATTATTATTATTATTATTATTATTATTATTATTATTATTATTATTATTATTATTATTATCCGTCATGGCGAACGGTTGTGCCTGACGGTGTTCCGTTTAAAATGATGTGATTGTAGTATAATCCGTCGTAACTGCCGTCGTTAATGCTGTCAGTTTTATAGAGTTGTATCAAGCTTATGATTGAAAAGTTAAAACGAGTGTTCAAATTGGCTGTTCGAACTGGAAAGATATATTTTGTTGGAACGAAGTTGGGTGGACATTTCGATTATGATTTTCGCCATTTTATTAAAGGATTAAACACACCAGAATGGGGAGCGTTCGAGGAGAAAGAGAAGCAGTTTAGAGCAGAGATATCATCGAGAAGGATTAACCATGGGGATTTTGTATGCCACGTTAATGTAGAGCTTTGGTTTAATCTGGGTCGCCACCTACCAATACTATCAAATTTTGTGATTGGTTGATTAAAACAATAAAACAATAGAATCAACCACAAAGAAACCAATGTCCTAACCCTAACCACTTTTGTTCCATATAGCAAATCACAAAACCTGTTCATTTTAGGTACGTATATTTACTGTTTAACTTCATAAAGTTTTAGTTGGAATTTTTTATCAGAACAACACATTTTTATGCAAGAAACGCTCTGGTGGGCGTTTGAGAGTTAACTTCCAAAAATATGTTTGTCGAATTTTGAGAACGTTCCCAAGGGATGATAATTACAGCTGTGAAAATGAGATTTGTCACGGATTGACTATATTCACAAACAGTTGGAGTACATAAAGCAAACTACGATTAGGCCGTTTTTTTACTCTTAAATCACCAAATAACATTGCGAACAATGTTGTTACTAGTGGAAAATTGATTGATCTTTGGTTGGTTAAACGTAAAAAGGCGATTGCAATAATTAAGAATGATGGAGAATGGCCGGTTAACGTCAACATATCTATCTCTACTGAACGCAATGAGGCGTATTATCAAGCGTCGGAAAAATATGTATATAGTATATAGTATATATATAGGAAAAATATGTATATAGTATATAGTATATATATAGTAAATAAATATGTATATAGTATATATAGTAATCACTAGACTGGATGGAATCAATCGCTTTAGTACGATCAAAAAATCGATTTTCGTCTGCTATAAAATCATCACTAATGACACTGACATCATTAGTGATGATTTTATAGCAGACGAAAATCGATTTTTTTATCGTACTAAAGCGATTGATTCCATCCAGTCTAGTGATTTATTTAGTTTCGACGAAATTGAGAAGGTTGTTGACAATTGCCCTAATGAAAGAGCTGTGGCAAAATGGATGCTATTGGATGTTATTCTTACAAAAATCATCCGTCAACTATATGGTTTGTACGACACAACTACTCAGTTGGTGATTTACCTACCAAGAGAAAATGGTGGTATAGGTATCAAACGAGTCTCTGCATACGTACATGTATATAGAACAACGAGATTAGCGTTTATGGTAAAGATGTTGAACCACCCAGTAGAACAGTTCCGTAATATTGCGAGAGAATCACTTATTCTTGATATGAAGAAGAGGAAGGTTGATAAAACTATTAGTCGTTTTAATTTTCTTGGATATGAGCTCAAACAAGACGGTTATTTGAATTGCCATACGTCCTTTGGCTGCCAGTCTGATTGGCCCGACATGCTTCGTTATGCTAGAAAATTGAATGTTGATGTTATGTTTGTCGAAGATAGAGCAGTAATCAAGATTGATGATAATTACTACGATGACACTTGTGCATTACATAAGGTTCTTTTCAAACTAACGGTGGAACGTGACTTGATAGAGCGAAATCTCTTTCCATTCAGGGACCCTTTCTTTGCATAAAGGATATTCATTTAAAATCGTCACATTCTATTCTTTATAATTGGAAAATCGATTATGATTTAGTTAAATTTGCGATCAAAGCCCGATTAAATTTGCATCCTACCAACTTTACAATTTTCATTTGGAATCGTGAACATGATCCAATGTGTCCATTTTGTCGACAACATACCGAGAGTATGGCACACTTGATGAACGGATGCAAAGAATTTCATAATTATTACAATCGTCGTCACAATCGAATAGCAGACAAAATAGCCGATGAAATCAAACAGAGTTGTCCCCGTAGTCATGTTTATTCAAACAAGTTGTTGGAAACCGTTTTCCCGGAATTTCACGAGCAGTTGTCATTGTTTCGTCATCGAAAGCCAGATATTTTAGTCATTGATCCGGTGATGAAGTCATGTAAGTGACCGTTTGTTACAATCTTTATTTTGGTTTCGTCTTTGATGGAAAATGTGAGAGATACGAACCTGTTTGTAATTTTCTGCGTAGAAGGAATTGGAGCGTTAAACTGATTGTTTTGTGTTTTGGATCCCTCGGGTGTATTAAAAAGGATGTTTGGCGTGGAATGATAGCTTTGTGGAGACACAGAGTAAAGAAACTAGTCTCACGACTATACCTTATCCTTTTCAATGTCAATTTGAATAACTGCATATACTGTATATTGCTTTGTTGATACTGTGTTGTAGGTTTGATTATATATATTTATTGTATTAGAACTGAGCAGAGTGTTCAGGTGTTAGGACAGAAAGGCAAATATTATTGTCAATTTATCAATCAGTACATTTGGAGTTTTCGAACAGTCGGCATCACTAGATTTTGTTGAAATGTTAAAAGAGCTTGAATATGACGCACGTTGTAGGAAGTAATATATTTTAAAGAAAATAATGAACATAATATAGAACGTGTATAAGCAGCATGTACTATGTTTTCTGTTAACGTGACAAAGAATGGAATAACCCAGAACTAATGAACATCTAATCTTTTATTATCATATAAAATCAGTTCAAGTAGACATTGGTAAACTAACTTGTGAAATGAACCAATGAATGATGCTATAGGCTTAATTAGTATTCATAACTTTGTTAAAGATCGTCCTAATAAGCATTCATAACTTTGTTAAAGATCGTCCGAACCAATATTCAAGCTTTATTGAGCTTTACAAAGCTATACAGCACATGCATGTGACCAAAATATCACGCTGTGATTGTTGCTTAGCCTCATTAATTATTCATGAATTTCACAATTAGTAATTATCAATAAAATGAAGTTTACTTATTATTATTATGGATAATAATGCCTAAACTTTTCCCAATCCCATAGTGTTGTCAGACTATGTATACCGGTTCTAATAAATTTGATGAACCGTTTATTCTGCTAGAAAACCTCTACAGTATCTAAATTATATCACATGCACATATATAACCTATATTCAGTATGACATGCCTACATGTACTGTAGCTATTGTGGAACATGTTTGGCCTACAGTAGCTGGCCTAGTGGGCCACAACTTATTGTGTCTGTAAATTGGTTTGGACAATGCTGATCCTAGGCTTGCAATATAAAAAAACATCTTATATACGATTATATTGACATTGGGTATGTACTATGTTGACACTCAATATGTCAGCAGAAATTGTTAAAGATTGAATAAGGATGAACTAGATAATTTTCAACAAGAAGATGAAGCTGGATGGAGTAAACACAGATTGTTTATGGAATACAAATCAGTATACAATACGATCCATGGATGATCGTCAGGCTCATATACTCAGAAAAGGTTCCGGATAGGAATCAAACCTGTAACCTTCTGATTGCCGGCGACTATAGCCATTGAACCATCAAGACTCAGATGGAGAGAGAAAGGTTACAATTATGTATTGGTCCGATTGATATGTGTACTGCCTATGCGGCAGTTAATTACTATATATCAGTGATGGTTTGATGTGTTAATATGTACACTGCTGTAGTGAATGAGAGTTGCATAGGCAGTAAACATATATCAATCAAATCAATACATCATTGTAACCTTCACTCTCCATCTGAGTCAAGGTAGCTCAATGATTGTATCATCTCAGTAGCAATCAGATGGTTACAGGTTCGATTCGCCTCCGGAACTCAGAATAATGTTCTGAGGATAGAAGCTTAACAATCGTCCATGTTTCGTCTGTCTACTCCAAATTCTCCCACATACACTACAGCAGTGTATATATAGCTGATTAACACATCCAAGAATTACTCATATATAATGACTGCCACATAGGCAGTATATAGTCTCAGTAGTTCAATCGTTATAGCGTCTCATCGGCAATCAGAAAATTACAGGTCCAATTCCTCTGCGGGAATTTTTCTGAGGATATGAGCTTGACAATCGTCCAGGTATCGTCTGTCTATTACAAGCTTCCCTTATTCACTACATCAGTGTATATATTAACACTGACCAACAAACAGTAATCCTTGTTTATACTACAAAATTGTAGGCCAGGTCTAGGTCGCATAAACACAGCTGTAGTCTGCACGTTTTTTCACCCTAAATTTGGTACCACTACTGTACAGTGTATAGGCTGATTATAATGCATAGTATTTATAATTTTAATAAAATAATAAACATATTGTACATGCAATTTCAAAATTGGTACTAACACTTACTATTATGCAGTATTATAAAGCACAAATTATATATATTGGATCTAGCTATGTCCCGTATCGGAAAGATAGAGGAACTCCAGGCGGCGGTTTAATTGCCTATGTTAAAACTGCAATACCTTCTAGCCGCTTGTCCAACATGGAAGAGGACCACAAAGAGGTTTTATGGCTATTGTTGAAACCACAAAGACTACCAAGGCCTTTCAGTTGCATTGTTATGGTTGTTGTCTATTACCCCCCTGGTCAACCGGCTATAAACGAGATCTCTATGATTGATTATCTTACTAACGGAATCGACTCTATCCTCCAAAGCTATCCCTCTGCTGGAATTATAATCGCTGGAGACTTTAACAAAATGAAATTAGGACCTCTATGTAATCGTTTTGACTTGCGGAAAATTGTGAAGAAACCTACTCGCGGGAATAATATTCTGGATCAGATAGTGACTAATATGTCGCCTCTGTTTCAAGAAGTGCAACATCTTCCTCCCTTGGGTCGCTCGGATCATCAATGCCTCCTTTTGAATCCAAAACATCGGATGAGTACACGCCCGTTAACTAGAACATTCAGATCGATGAAACGTTCTAACTTAATAGCTCTCGAACTAAGACTAAGCAAGACTGCCTGGAACGCAGTATACGAAGCCGAAGACGTCGATGACAAAGTCTCAATCTTCAATGGAGTAGTTACTCAAGCTCTAGATGGATGCATGCCTCTGAAATCCATACGGATACACAAAGCAGAGATTAAGCTTAGGCAACAGGCTTTTACTCGTGGTAACATGGTCCAGTACAACCTTCTGCGTGTAAAGGTAGAAGATATGATAAGGAAAGCCAAATCAAATTACTACCAAAACAAAGCTAAAACGTTCCGCACATCTGACCCTGCGAAATGGTATAAAGTCATCTATGATTTGTCCGGAGTAAATACTCAGCAAGATGGTTTGACAGCAAATTCTATGTTTAACGAGGTCGCCTTAGCAGAAAAGCTACAAAAATCCTTTACTGAGCCATGGAAAGATCTAAATACAACAAGTATTCCTCAACTATAGATAATGTTAAAACACTTCTTAAAGACTATCCTCCCCCTTTACCCAGTATTGGTCAGATTAAGTATGCCCTCAACCATCTTAATCAGTCGAAAGCAACGGGGGTACCAGCATGGTTACTTAAACGATTTTCTGTAAGTATCCAGGTCACTACAAACATGGCCTGGTTACACCTGTGCCTAAAGTATATCCACCTGTTGACATTAGCAATGATTTTAGACAAATCTCTGTTCTGCCACATATTGGGAAAATTCTAGAGAGAGTACAACTACAATTTAACCAAAAGGATATCACACTACGTTCCAGTCAACATGGTTTTACTAATGGCCGCTCCACTACATCAGCTCTGATATCTATCACACAACCATGGTTATCTATCACACAACCGTGCCCTCCTTATCGACTTTAAAAAAGCCTTTGATTTAGTTGATCATGGGATCTTGCTGAATAAACTTGCACTGATGAATGTCAATAAAAGTTTCTGGTTTTGGTTAAAAGCTTCTTGTTTGGTAGAACTCAGCAGGTCAAGTTAAATCAAGCATTATCTTCGATCGAGAGCTGTCCAGTTGGAGTACCACAAGGATCTGTACTTTCGCCGACCTTATTTAATATCCACATTGACGACTTAGATGCTTGTGTTTCTGATGAACTTGAGGTCAGCACACACAAATATGCTGATGACTGTACACAAAGTGAATGCATCATGAAGGGAGAGCGTAGCAACATGCAGGAAGTCTTAGACTCTGTCCAGAACTGGTCAGATACCAACAAAATGAAGTTGAACGCGAAGAAAACGAAAGATATGTGGATTTGCTTTGGGAAATCTATCCCACAGCCACCCAATCTTTACACCGCGGATGATATGATCGAAAGAGTAGATACATTCAAGTTACCTGTACTTGGTGTTGGCTGTCAAAGTAACATGAAATGGAATTCTCACATTAAAGAAATTACCCGTAAAGGAAATAGGAGATTACACCATCTAAGGCAGTGTAACCTACTGCACCAAAATTCGACCCATGCTTGAATATGCTGCACCAGTTTGGGATGGCCTACCTCTCTACTTAGTGAACGACCTTGAACGTATCCAAAGAAGAAGTTTACGCATTATTGGTTTACCGGTCGACGCACTTCCTTCGCTTAGCGAAAGAAGAGAGAAACTAACTCTTCGAGAAATAGAGGCAATTATTCGTGACACAAACCATCCCCTACCTTGTCCCTGTCGCACATAAACATGACTATTCTACTAGAATTAAAGAAAATAGTGCTAATGTAGGTAACATTATATCTAGAACTGAAAGACATAAATCATCGTTTATGCCTCGGGCAATTGAACTTTTTAACAATAAACTTTAAATTTTGTATTGTAATATATGTAATTCATAATTTTATATTGATATTGTAAGTCCACTGTATTTTTTTACCTAAGGTGGATTATTATTATTAAAGCTCTAAATTAGTGAATACATGAACTGCCGCCTTGCCCCAGGCTAAATGTCTTTAAAGTATAAAGGCTATTTCCAGCAGACAAATTGTATTTATAGGAATGGTGGATCCCACGAAGTAATTTTTTTTTATTATGCATGTATTATTGCAGTCTAAGCTATTTAGTCTAAATTTTCTCATATCGCCTTGGCTAAAATCAGCACATATAGGTTTTAGATGGATCAACAACATCATGATATATGGTAGGTGCTGGATGTGCCATTCTCAATAACAGTGGAACAAATATTTGAGCAAACCGCAACTTTTATATTGTTCTGTGAACTGTTGTAATGTTGACAGATAAAATATACTTAGATAAAATAACATCAACATTGTTACAATGTAAAATGAATTTTTTAAATGTATTCCAAAAGATACCTTGGTGACCAGAACTGCAGAAGTATTATTTTGGTTTTCACAATGTAATTGTTTGCAACCAATTCTGGCTTTGTATTGCTCAATTGTGATTCCTATTTTTAAGGCCAATGTTTACTATTTAATTTAACTGCAAGACAATGAACTGTCTAGATGTTTATAATTTTGACAAGTGCAGAGGCTAGTTTCTGCAGTCTGTTCAGTAAGTTTGTCGACAGTGACTTCGTTTAGTTTGATTTTAACGAACACAATGCCGGAATTGCAATTACCTTGGTTAAAACTTAAAGACAAATTGCCGATCGAATGAAAGTAGCGCCTGACCAAAATAAATGTTAGACTGTCGGTGAAGTCGGTCATTTGCAACGAGATTTTCAAATGGTTCCGACAAACAACTAGATTTCGGTATACGATAATTACCTTGGTTAAATCTTAAAGACAAATTTACCTGGCAGTACCACTATTAAACCACATGAGCCGATCGAGTGAAAGTAGCGCCTGACCAAAATAATGTTAGATATTATAAACAACAATGGCGGCCAAAAACAAATGGTCTCGGAAAACTTTCGCTATTTTCCGTAACGTGTTCGGTTGTGACGTAGTGCCACAATTTCACAAACATACATACAAGATTTCGATAACTAAGTGTATGATGACTACGTCATCAGACACAAAAATCGAAACAGCTGTCCACAGTTGCTGATGATAGCCAGACACTGCAATTATGTTTTGTCATTTCAGCCAGTAAATGTGCGCAATGCACACTGAGTTATTAATAGATTAGTGAGAGAGACTAAGCATGTGGGATTAGAAATTGACTGTTAAACGCATGCGCTAACTATCGTTATTTTAGCGCGAGTTGAGTTACCGGTAGACATCATACATTAACAGCTACACGTTACCAATGTAGACTGTCTACATTAACTAGATGGAGACTAGGTTGACCTTTTTGATGTGCTGGCTTATCATCAGCTACACTGTGCTGACGAGCTCCAAGAGAACGAAACAGCTCCCCACAGTTGAACATGTAGTTTAATCGAGTGAAATGCCAAATATTACCTGTTATATATATATATATATATATATATATATATATATATATATATATATATATATATATATATATATATATATATATATATATATATATATATATATACATGTTGCTACTCAGAGTGCGCCTGGAATTTTGCGCAAATCCCCCCCCCCCCCGTCGAGATAAGCACACTCGCCCCAAGTCCTTCGCCCCTTGTGACGGTGCTTCGCGCTGTCTGGGCGAGGGGATAAATGTGAGGGAGTGTTGTGATCAATAGTCTTTGTTTATAAATCTATAATGTCCGAAACATAAAAAGTCTCCAAGGAATAGACATATAGTTGATTCTCAGTTATCTTTGTTTTACTAAAACGAATCAGCATTACTTTCAAAGAGCAGCACTGAACCATTTTGAATTTATTTATCGACATCGCTGCTGATGTTACATCCGTTATTCTTTACTATCTGTGCCACTTTTTCATAAAAATGAAATGAAGAAATAATAAAGAATAACTTTGAAGTTATTTTGTAGTAACATCTCATTCTAGTGTACAGCGCGTGCCTGCGCACTCGTTGTGTTAATGGCAGACGGTCTTTTGGGACGAGGTTTTTTAGTATAACCATAGCGTTACTTAACCATGCAAATAACAACTAACCCTAAAACAACTTAAATTCATAGGCGTAGGAACCGGGGGCTGGGGGGCTTCAGCCCCTCCCCAATTTTAAATTTAATTTTTTTTGTATTAGTACGACTATAGAGGCTAGGAGAGAAGCTGCTTAAGGTAATGAGGTTTTACAAACGCGTGTAGCCTAGAGTGTTAGATTGGTTCCAAAACCCTTCTGTCAGTACTAGGCGCAAAAATGGCGTCACCTGGTAAGAGACAGCACACTCGTACATCTTCCTAAACTAAAATTAGATGAATAAGTTTGCTCAAATTGCTGCAAATTGCCTTTCCGAGCTTCTAGCTTTCAAAATTTTACGGGTGAGGACCCCCGTCCGCCCTTGCGGGCACTGATTATCTGCTTGTCGTCTTCAACCCCCCAACTTTAAATCCGTTCCTACGCCTCTTCTTAGATTCTAACCCTAACCCCCGCCTAATGAGTTTCGAACCTCGAACCCCCCGCCTAATGAGTTTTCGAATCCCCGCCTTAAGTGTCTTCCTAACCCCTGCTGTATTTTCTATGGTTATACTAAAAAAACATCGTCCCAAAGACGCGGACTGTACGTTAACTCTATATGATCTAACGCCGACCATGGCAGGCCTCAGAATGTGTTAGATCTACAACCACGGCGTAAGAAAAGATGTGTAAATTTCAAAATCAAAAGCCAACTGATAAAAAAGCATATTTTGCACAAAAGTATCAACATTAGTGTTATACATTCCTTTTTGTATGATTGTCTATAATCTTACCTTGACCAGCTACATAAACTAAAACCAGCAATAACAAAATGTATGGTGATGCTCCGTTAACGAAATACTCCCAGTACACCTTAATTGAAACGTTTCCAATAACGCGATCCTCTTCCGTTTCTCGCAACATTTCACCTTGCATTGTCCCACTTTGTTCTACTTCTTCACATTCATTATCCTGATGTGTCCCTGATAGTTCCTCATCAAACCTCACATTACGTTGATCTTCACCACATTCCACTTCAGAAAATTCGTCATTAATTTCATCAAACTTTCCTTGAGCAACTATCACGCCTCCTTTAAGCTTCACAATATAGTTAGCTTCTTCTAAGTAACGAGTCGTTCTCGTTGTCAGAAGAACAATCCTGTCACTTAACAGTCCTCGTATACAATTCACAAATATGTTTTCAGCAACTTTGGCATCCAGAGAACTCAAGGGATCATCCAGAAGATAAATATCGGCTTTAGAATACACAGCACGTGCTAACGCGATACGAGCCCGCTGACCACCACTAACGGTCGCACCGTGTTCTCCAACACGTGATAAGTCACCTTGTGGGAAAATCTTAAAATCCTTTTCTAATTGACAAGCCTTCACTGTTTCCAAATACCACTCTTCGTTGTAAGGTAAACCAAACAAAATATTTTCACGAATTGTTGATGGAAATATCCAAGGCGTATCGGAAACGTAAGCCAGATTTCCAGAAAATTCAACAATTCCGTTTGTAAACAGTAATTCACCATCAAGAACGCATGATAAAAGTGAGGATTTACCGCTGCCCACCGGACCTGCAATAAGTACCAGTCCTCGTTCTGATACGTTGAGGGTAATATAATTTAACAATGGCAGGTTCTTGAATTTTACTGCGTCAGAGGTTGTGAGTGGAGAAGGATGTTTACATGTGACGTCACAGAATTTGAGATAAGGAATTCCTAGAACGTTTATTTCGTTATTTGTTTCAACTTGCTCATGTGTAAGGAGATCTGTTAACTCACAACTGCGTTGTAGATTATCAGCTCGGTCAGATTTATTGTCAAAACTCTCAAATTGCTGGTCATTGTTATGAGAATATCGTTTGCCATGAGATTTATCACAAACACTATCCAACTGATGATTTCTTTCCAAGAATTCTTGAATGCGTTGCAGTGATGCATAAACATCTGTCACGGCAGTAATTGTGTTTGGTATAGTCAAAGAAACTCCACAAGATACTCCCAGAATCAAGAGCATAATGTTAAATACGATTTGATATGAAAGTTTTTCACCACCCGTGAAAATCAGGCAGATGATTGTGATGAAGGTGCCGAGTTGTGGTCCAGTAGAAAAAAGCGAATAACTAACCAACACGATGAACAAACGCTTTGCTTTGAATTTTATCTCTTGCCTGTGAAAAGAGAGCGTATGTTTTATTAGAAAGATTAGCAACAACTGCCCAGTAATTAAACAAAATCAGTGTCGTCGGAAGGGGACGGGGTAATTAAACAAACCCTGACTTAATTTACTGCTGCGACGGGGGGTTAAAAAGCAATATAAATTTTCCATTTAAATGCCTATGAAACGAAAATTCTCTCTTTTTATGACTCACTTTTGTACTTCGTGATGCGCTGAATATTATGGTACTATCGGTTTCACAATTACGGTACGGGAAAGTGCTTGTATCGACGTTCAAACATCGCTATTTTGAAAGAAAAAATGCCTGGATTCTGGGACCGAAGCAGCAGTCTAGTTACGTCACAGGTTATAGTCTTCGATGATATCGATATAGTGATTTATGTTTATAACAAATCGACAAGTGCGAAGTGGGTAAATTTGTTTCAGGAGTTCGAAGGGGTGTTGGGAGCGTAATTGGGTTTTTAGAGGGGCATATTGGGGTGTAATGGTGGTGTTTTGGGTGTTGAAGGCGTTTTAGGGACGTTTGAGGGGTATTAGGGCGCGCATGAGGGTCATTTGGGGGTATTTAGGGGGCGTTTGAGGGGTAATGAGGGGATCTGAGAAACACCGAATTGAATCTTACTGAATAATTGTAATCATTCTCTGGAGTATGATGGGGTGTTGGGAGCATAATGGGGTGTTCAGGGGGCTTATTGGGGTGTTTTGGGGGTGTTGGAGGCATTTGAGAAATATTGAGGGGGAGTTTCAGGGGTAATACAGCATTTCACGACTGGAAAGAAATATTTCCTGAAATAGCTGATTTTCACGCACCAATCAGACGGAAAAAAGTTAAAAGCGAGTATAATCCATGGCTAACATACGGTGGCTCAGAAGGGACATGAACCTGTCGCTTTTTTGCCGTGTTGCAGGTTAGATGGCGAGTTACGTTGCGGGTTGCGATTTACATTGAGGGTTAAAAGCAACACACGTATCAAATTTTAAGCCAATTTTGTGAATTATTTTATACATTTCTAAACACGGTGAATTTTGACCTTTTTGACCCACATGCATAGAAAGTATTGTGTTTGTGGTGTATAAATAGCTTGCGTATATATTTAAAAGTATGAGCTCCCGTGCGGGTGGACCGGTGCGGGTGGGATCTCTGCAGAGACTCTGCTGAAGGTAACCCTTATACCGTAACCTCTCGTTGAGGGGGGTAGGGGGAGCAGAGAACGGAATTCCTTTTTTGCTCATTGACCATTTTTTTACTTTGTTAAACTGTATTTACATTGATTATTTTCAATTCCACGCTTTTTCTTCGATTATTTTCAATTTACCTGTTATTGCTTATTAACTCTTTCCTGACAGGCTGAAAAACATCCAAAATTGAACCACGCCTTTGTTCTATTGATATCTCTTAAAATAACCATAACTGTTGAGCTATACATTTTCTGAAAGCCCAATAAACCGTCTTTTACTTGTGCTTTTAAATTTCCCGAACAAAACACATTATGTTAATATAAATTAGCATTAATTATCATAAATCAGGTTGAAAAATTTACTTTTTTCTAGAAAAGGCCATCTTGCACGCCCGCGTAGCATCTTGAAAACTCAAAATGCCACCAATCGCAGAGTTGTTTATGAAATCAAATCAAACTTGGCGTATGAGTGGATCTCATGTTCCAGGCGCTTATCGAATTTCAATTTTTAATCTTGCGTTACCGTGTGCCGTGTTTTTCGATTGACGACTTTGCGGGTCTTCTACGACCCATTTTGACTGTTCTGGTCAGGAAAGAGTTAAGGTTGTCCTCCGACAAAGCTAAATGGTCAAAGCCAAGCGCGAAAAGTACGATGGGATCGACCAGTTTTAACTGGCGGTCATGTGTAATGATGCCCGTTGAAAAACAGGGATGACTTGTGGTCGACTGCTATATAGTTTGGCAGACATGGTGGGGCTGGATGTCTAGGAAGTTGATTTTGCCTATATAAATATAAAAAAGAACCGCTTTCGCGTGGGTTGATAAGCAGTTATTAATAGACTGGTCTCTTGAACTTGAAGTTTGAAGTAAACATAAATTGTTATTAGTCAAAGTGATTCCCAAAGGTATAAACTAATATTTCCCTGTTTTTGTTTGTAATATCCTAGCGCACAGTTGCTAATTAAAAGGCGGACAAACAAATTGAAATTGTCTCAAGGGCTTTCAAATGAGCAATTTTCTGTTGTTGAGAATGCAAGAATAAATCGTAAATGCGGACAAAATAATGAAGAATACTCATGAAGTGTGGAGCGGCGCTGTTAACGAAAAGCGAGGGTTTAATACCGTAATGTATATACAATGTGTCTCATTGGCTCAGAGGTGTCTAGCGCTTTCATGAACTACCACAATACTTTAAGTTGTTTGAAAGGAATGTTAATTAATTTTATACCGGTTCTGTTTGTTTGATACACACTGTATAGCGATGCGTACATGTACATTCAGGTTACGTCAATATTCATGTTTTTCATTAATAATCTCAAGGGAGTCAATTTCGGTTTATTTTTTCAACTTTAGGCGTCAATATGCTAAATAAATAATGAAATAGAGTAATTCCCATCGTACTTTTCGCGCTTGGCTTTGACCTTTTAGCTTTATCACCATCTAAGTCTCAGAATAAGTCGCCATCTAACCCGCAACACGGCCAAAAAAAAGTGACAGGATCATGTCCCTTCTGAGCCATCGTACTAACAAATGAAATTAAAAGTATGAGTTACCGCAGAGACAACTTGAAATAGAAAGCGGTAAGTCTTAAATCTACGTCATACCACGAATCGTACAAACGTTGTTGGAACCAAGTTAATCGTCTAATTAAAGAAGTTCAAGCAAATTACTATTCGAACATAGCAAAAATAGCAAGGAAAGTTGGAAAAATTTAAATGAACTATTAAACAGACAATCCAAATGTACGACAATTAAAGAAGTAATAGTAAATTGCAACAAAATAACTGGTGATAAGAATATCGCTGATGAATTTAACAATTTCTTCTCAACAATAGGTTCACAATTGGCAAATAACATTTCACCAAATAATCTTTACACTCTTTACTGTGTGACCCCAGAATCTGGAGTGTTTGAGTTTAAAAACATCTCATATGTAGATGTGGAGAGTGTTATAAAAACATGAATTCAAGTAAATCACATTTCGAAAAACTATTGAAAGCATCGGGAAACGCCATTATTGATTCATTAGTCTATATTTTCAATTTATCTATGAAGACCGAAATATTTCCAGACGAAATGAAGCTTGCAAAGGTCACCCCTATCTATAAATCGGGTATAAAACTGACTGTAATAACTATAGGCCTATATCTGTGCTATCAGCTGTCGCAAAAATGTTCGAAAAGATTATTTATATTCAATTAAACGACTACTTAAATAACAGTCAAATGATCTCAAAACATCAATCAGGATTTCGTACTCAGCATTCAACTGAACCTACACTCCTGCATTCTACAAACCAATGTCTAGTTAACATGGACAAGGGCTTTATTAATGGTATATTATTTCTAGACCTTAAAAAGCTTTTGACACTGTTGATCACAAAATTCTTATCTCTAAAGTAGAATGTTATGGAGTAAGAGGGGTTACACTACAATGGTTTCAGTCATATCTTCGTGAAAGAAAACAAATATGCAAAATGATAGTTCAAAATCAAATGCTAATAATATTACATGTGATGTCCATCAAGGTTCTAACCTTGGTACACTTCTCGTATACATAAATGTTCTTCCAAACTGTCTAGAAACGACGCAAGCGTCAATGTTTGCGGACGATACCAACATTATATGCCAGGGGGAATCGCTTGTAGACATTGAACGCACAATTAATATAGATCTCGACAATGTTCACAAATGGCTTACTGCCAACAAACTAACTTTAAATAGTGAAAAAACTGAATATATGATAGTCGGGTCTCAACAAAGACTAAAACAAATGTACAATGACTCATCTATACAAACAGTAATTGGCGATCAAACAATAGAACAAGTGCATAATAAAAATGTCTTAGGAGTTATCATTGATGAACAGTTAAGGTGGCAAGAACATAGTGATGCTCAATGTAATAAAATTTCGAAAAACATTGCTCTCTTAAGAAGAGCAAAACACAAGACGCATTACTAATAATGTATAACTCACTTGTCTTGCCACACTTCACTGACTGTTCAACAGTGTGGAACAACGGTAACAATGTGACTGTTAATAACTAATAACACTGTTAACAACGGTAATAAAGACAATAAATTGTACAAGTTACAAAAAAGAGCGGCTCGGGTGTAACGGGTTCAGGATACGAAATTAGATCATCTGAGATATTTGATAAACTGAAATGGGGTTCAATTGAAACTATTTTTAAAAAACGAGAACAATTAATGACATTTAAGGCACTACGAGGTATGACACCAACCTATTTATCAGAACTATTTGCAATTAGCCACAACAACACATATAGATTGAGAAGCAACGATCGAAAGCTTTATTTAGAAAAACCTAAAACAAATTTCCTAAAACAAAGTTTCTCGTATCGCGGAGCCAGGTCCTGGAATAGCTTGCCGCAGGAAATTGTCGACAAGTACGAGTATTTCTCAATTAATTATTTTAAAAAGTGTATTAATGAGCACTACGATGACTTACAAACAAACTTGTCGGCAGTTTAAATTGTTTATTTGTGCGTTTATAGTTATATTTGTATATATTATCAATTATTGGTATGTATTATTAGTTATATCTGTATAATTTGTAAATAGTTAATTTTCTCCATATTCTTTCTTTATATACACACGGCCCTTTGAAGATCAGGAAACTGAAAGGCTACCGTGTGTAAATAAGTTTAAATAATAATAATAATATTTAACCAAGACGGTTTAACTTTATATTTTCCAAGTCAATTTGCTTGAAATCTTTGGCCGTTCTTCGTACAACTTCCTGAAGCGTTTCTTCCTCATAGGAATCCCTTAATCGATATACGAATACGAGATAAGCCACAATACGGCCAAAATGGTTCGTTTCATCTCTTCGTAAATATAGTGAAGGTTTAGTCTGTTGACTTGACTGCTAAAACTGTTGTAAAACTCTTCATGTTCTCTAAGACATGAATCAATATGAAACGATAGTGTATCTTTATCAATCTCTGCGTTATTTCTTCTCAGTTTGTGCCAAATCATATCCATGGCACATGCGCTGCTTTCGGGTTGCCTACTGTCCCACAATGAGTCTGACACATGGACATAAAGTATATCAATACGAAGGCCTTTCTTATATTATTAAGAGATCTAAAGAGCGACCTTTTGATGACGTAATGCCATCATCGGAAGGAGTTGACAAGCTAATCGGGAATGACATCATATCAAAATGAAGTAATGGAATCGGAGAGTCCTCGGTTGGGGATTTAAAGGTACACGCGGGATAATGACAGGTCCTACTGGTACAGAAGCTAGGGATTAAGGATCCTGAAGGTTTAATGACGTAAACTGAATAAATAATTAGGGTTACCCTTAACCTGTATAGGTTCTCGAGAAGTCATGACGTAATCCCAAAATTCGAAATGATGTAATGAATATTTAATGAGGCGGCATCCCTTTGGGGCAATAGTGGGGAATATTACTACAATCGAACTCAATAGTTTAGCAAAAAAATGTTTACCATCTTGATTGACGGACTTTTTCTTCAAAGATTTCTTCCAAACAATTCATCTTGATGAAGTTGTTCGCCGCAAGAAACTCTCGAAGATATCCCAGGCGCTCGTCTGCATACTGTGAAGCATTCCTGCGCAATTTGTAGTCAAGTTTAACGATACAAAACCGATAAAGAGCAATTAAGATGAATAAGAATAATGCTGGAATAAATTGCCAGCCAACGAAATAAAATAACCAACCAATTTGGCATGTACAACTGATAATTTTATGAACTGCATTTTGGATAAAATATTCTCCACTCGTTACCATTCTTTGTGAATCGTCACATATTAACTCCATCACATGACCAGCTTCCATTGATGTCTTACTTACACAAAGAACCTGAAAAATCAACAATGGTAATGATTTTCTATTTCTAATATAGCTAATCCATTAAGACAATATATGGTAAAGTAAAGTCAGTCCAATGTATAAAGTGTATAATACAGTTAGCTTTATTCATTAGCACAAATAATAAATACAAATAAAAAAATAAACTGTACATTCGGTGCTGTATTGAGAATTATAAAATCACATGACTTATATACGCATTTTCATTGGTTCTTGCCCATGATCTATTAAAGGACAGATACATGGATGGCGTCAAATCACGTCAGCAGCTGTGTTTTTTCTTTTTTTATACCCAACAGCTTTGATAACCCTTTGGGGTTGTTTTTTATTGTATAAAACAAATAGATTCCATTTTGTGTGTCTGTTCAGTTATAGATGTACAGAGGACGTCAAAATGTGGTAAGAACATCAGTTACCACGTTCTGACGTCATCAGTGCATCTATAACTGAACAGACAACGGAAAATGCAATCTATTTGTTAAGTATATGTGCTTTAAAAAACCAACGTCCACGTATACCATCACAAACATCGAGTACAAATGCCAAAAATTAATTCAATATTCCTCATTACATTTACCGGTCTTACATCATGTTTAATAAGTCTGGCGTCAGCAGCGCTATTGCGGACTACTTTAGCTAAAGCTAAAAATTATTTTATTAAATATATATTATTTATAAATAATTATTTATTGTTTAAGAATCTTTATACACGGTGACCACGTCAGTCCACATAAGTCTGTTTTTCACGGGGCCGTGTGTTATTTACAGAGAAGAATGTAAAAATGCTAAAAACTAACTAATTAGTAAATGAGAATCTAAAATTAGATATAACAAGTGATCTTAAAAAAACATGTACAATAAATTACAGTGTGAATTTCTTATAGATAATTGTTTTCTTTATTTAAGTCCACAACATGGCACCTCGATACCCGAAAGTTCTTTTCATTGCATTAGTGTTAGGCTTGGGGAGCATTAGAGTGTTGTTACTCCTCACATCGTAACAGTCCCGATTAGATAACCTGAAAAAGTCGCTGAGATTTGAATCTCCACCAACATTTTTATTGACTAAGGAGACGAGTTGTTCATCCCTTCTACACTGAAGCGTTTCCCATCCCACTTTAGATAAAGTTTCTGTTGCCGATGAGTAATAACTGTCACCGGTTATTACCCGAGCAATTCTGTTATCGTTGCAGTTGCGTTTTTAATTCGGCCGAATAATTGTCCCAAACAAGAGAACAATAATCAAAATGAGGCAGAACTAAAGCTTTAAACAATCTTTTAAGACTTGCGTTACTAATCATTCTCTTTGCTCGTCGTAAAACACCTACATGTATGCTCTTAGACACTTTTTGCATACATGATTAATATGCGTTTTCCATGTAATATTTTCATCGATAAAAACCCCAAGAGTTTTCGTATTATCTACACGATCAATAATTTGATTATTGATGAATACATGGGGATCTGTACCAATACGTGACAATCTTTTTCTAGATCCAATTAGCATGTATTCCGATTTACTGGCATTCAATGTTAATTTGTTAGCTAAAAGCCAACAATGCAAGTTGTTTAACTCTCCATTTAACTTGGCTTCAATGTCTTGAATTGAGGTACCAGTTACAGTGACGTTAGTATCATCAGCAAATAAAGCAGGTGTGGAATCGCTCAGGCAGGTGGGCAACAATAGAGGAAACAATAGAGGACCCAGATTTGACCCCTGTGATACTCCAGTTTTTATATACTTCCTAGAGGAGAGGGTTTTCCCCAATTTACACACTTAAGTACGTTCATTTAAATAAGATGTGAACCATAATAGCTCAGTTCCTCTTATCCCATATAATTCTAGTTTCTTAATCAATATGTTGTGGTCAACAGTGTCAAAGGCTTTCTTTAGATCAAGAAACATGACACCATTGATGAGTCCACGATCCATATTGACTAACCAGGAATCAGTCGTTCTCAATAATGACGTAAGGGTAGAATGCCCTTTACGAAATACAGATTAGTAATGTGAAAGAACACCATTTTCAGTAAAATAATCATACAACTGTCGATAAACAAGTTTCTCAAAAACTTTAGAAACAATTGATAAAACCGAAATTGGTCGATAGTTGCTGCAGTCTTCAGTATCCCCAATTTAAATATAGGAGAGATACGAGCATGTTTCCATCTAAAGATAAATGTCCCTCAAAAACGGAACTACAACAATTTTAGAATCCTTTAAAAGCCTAGCAGGAATTTTATCAAGACCAACAGACTTACTAGGTTTTAGTTCATTTATAGCTCTTTCTATCAAATCATCTGTAATTAATGAAAAATTAAACTGGCTCTGAAGTGGTAAGTAAGTAAGTAAGTAAGTAAGTAAGTAAGTAAGTAAGTAAGTAAGTAAGTAAGTAAGTAAGTAAGTAAGTAAGTAAGTAAGTAAGTAAGTAAGTGTAAGTAAGTAAGTAAGTAAGTAAGTAAGTAAGTAAGTAAGTAAGTAAGTAAGTAAGTAAGTAAGTAAGTAAGTAAGTAAGTAAGTAATAATGCTTTATTGCCCCCTTACCAGAGGAGTAAATTATTTAAAAATGTTTACATAGAAATTACTAATTAAAGAAAAGTTATTTTATATAGGATATATATCTAGCTGTCCTTAAATAAAATTTCCTTTGATCATCCTTGCTCCAGTTCATTATAATTCCGCTACTATCTCCAAATATTGTTTCTATAAACTGATCATTATCCATTAAATGTAATTCAGATGAAATACTAAGTGGTAAGTTATCTATTATCCAATCCCATAACATGTTTCGTTCTACATCCGATTCTTTACAGTATAACAATACATGTTTCAGTAGATCTCTACAAAAAGCTTGACATTTGTCACATTCTCCGCCACAATGATTCACACCCGTTATCCTTTCCCCGCCATGGGTATACGATCCACACAATATACGCAGTACATCTGTTATTTCACTCACATAAATAGGGAACTGCCTTGCCAGTTTCCACCAGAAAATTGGTTCCAACTTTCGATGAACCATAGTATATAAATGTAGCTGGGGATTAGCCACAATTTTTTCTCTCCATTCATTTTCATGTACTTCTGTAATCGATGATTTAACTATTCCCTTCCACCTTGATTTATTAGGAAATGTTCCATTATTACTGAATTCTTCAATATAATGTAAAATATTATACCGATTTAAAACTCGTATTATATCAGGAATATAAAACCTGTTTTCCTGCTTTCAAAACTCCATTTCCATCGTATAAATCTTGTTTGAATATCCGTTTACAAGATAAACCGTTCCACGAGTTTATAATTCTACCCAAAAAGTAAAGCTTCCTTTTATCAATCTCTGATGAAATATTCCACAGTCCAAGTAATCCTCTGCACGCTGATCCCGACGTTCCTGGTAGAAAACCTTGCATTATCCTGATTATTTGGTTTTGTACTTTTTCCAATTGTTTTGTCATAACTCCATTTAATCTCCATAATTCAGATCCATATAAAAACTTTTCAATAGCAATTGTTTTCCAAAGTTTAAGCGATAAAAGAGGATTCAGCCCAAGATGTCTTCCCCCTCCTCTTATAATCCCATAACAAGAATCCCACGCTTTACTTACAGCCTCTTTGATGACATGAATACACGTACCCTCTAAACACCAAACCTTTCCAAGATTTTTCCATTTTTCTACTTCTTTAAGGTTAACTCTTCCCAGATTCCAGCTTCTTCCTTTACAATTAATTTTATGAAAACCTTTCTTTTCTCCATATACCATGACTACCGTTTTCTTATAATTAAACGTTGTTCTCCATTTTTTGCCAAACGTATTTAACTCCTCCAACATCCCTTGCAGACCATATTTCATTCGTGAAATCATTGTCAAGTCATCAGCGAACATTACTGATCCGAAATACATGTTATTAATCAAAACACCAGTGTTGGCTGATTCCAGCAACTTAATAAGATCATTGACATAAATAAGATACAGCCATGGAGACAAAACACCGCCTTGTCTTGTTCCTTGCGAAATTGTATACTCTCTTGACTTGCATTCATTCCTTCATACCAATTGCTTACAATTCTCCACGCCTTTCCGGTTATCCCCATATAATAGAGTTTATAAAGCATATACCATTAATCCACACAGTATCAAAAGCCTTTTTTACATCAACGTAACAAACATACGCTTTATCTCCATCTTCGCAGCACTGATTAATTACTTCATCGATCATGAATGCTGTGGTCAACGCATCCTGTTCAGATTGGTATGCCCCTTGATGAATAATTGATGAATACTTTTGTAATGCTGCCGTTTTATTCTGTACAGCACCAGTCGCTCAAATATCTTGTTCATTACTGGAAGAAGGTTGATTCCACGAGAATCATCAAATGTCATCTGTGACTTTCTGCCCTTTGGAATGGGCACTTTAACCGCAAGCTTAAATACCCAAGGAATGTATTCTCTCTCCACAATGTTTCTGTACAAATACACAAGACTTTCAACTAACTTTATGCCTCCGTTTTTAATATGCTCATACATGATTCCATCAAAACCAGGAGCTTTGCCGTTTGAGAGTGTTCCTATAAGTGTGGATACTTTTTCCACACTAATTGGCACAATAAAGAGATCGTCATCATCTGACAACGACTTGATTTTCAATTCCTTAACTGTATTTTCAATGTATTGATAAAAATCCTCATCAAATTCGTCATTTTGCAACGGCGAGAACAATCTCTCGTAATAATTGGCCCAACATTCAGCCTGTTCTTGGTCATCTGCTACCAACTCTTCACCTTTCTTAAGATATGTCGTCCTCCTTTGGCTTCTGCCCATCTTTCTATTGACGTATCTCCAAAATTTAAACTGATCTATTTCTTCTATTCCGGCTATTTCTTCAAATTCCCTTTTTTCATACATCCGTTGAGTTCTTCGAAGTTCTCTACGAAATGATTTTTTTGCTTTTTTGTAGTCGCAAAATCGTTCATTGCCATTTCCCCTAGGTTGTCCAGCCATAACCCACTGAATCCAAGCACCTTTGGATACTTTCTTTAGTTTATTAAGCTGTTCACTCCAATACGGTTTAATATGTCGTCTATATTTTATTCTAGGAAGATTGCTAGAAGCCTCTATTACTGATGAGCTTAATTCCTCGACCATTCTGTCAATGTCTGAATTCTGCTTACTATCACACTGTTCTATGGATTCTATTTTTGCCGCTACAGCATTTGAATATTCCTCCAAATGATTTTCTGTACATCTCCTCACGCAATACAGCTATAGTATGCTAGTTTATTTGAAGTACGATGCCTGTCATTATCAATTCCTCCACTATAATTATAATTTCTATCTGAACTAGTAGATGGTAGGCTGTATTATACGGATGCTAAGTAAGTAAGTAAGTAAGTAAGTAAAAGTAAGTAAGTAAGTAAGTAAGTAAGTAAGTAAGTAAGTAAGTAAGTAAGTAAGTAAGTAAGTAAGTAAGTAAGTAAGTAAGTAAGTAAGTAAGTAAGTAAGTAAGTAAGTAAGTAAGTAAGTAAGTAAGTAAGTAAGTAAGTAAGTAAGTAAGTAAGTAAGTAAGTAAAACCTTTATTTCAAGAGGGTAAACACTAAATAGTGTAAAATACTAATAAACTTGTGGCCCTCGAATTAAGAATAATTACAAAGTAAATAAACGCTAAAAGCAAACAAAACTATACATACAATTAAATAAGAAACTATCATAAAAACTAGAATATACAATAGTTAGAATAAAATCTATTAAGGGTTAAAATAAGTTGAAATTTGCTGATTCTCAAACGATTGTTTCCTAAGAAAATTCCTAAATGTTTTGACAGTCGGAAGTTTTCTAATATGAATTGGTAAAGCATTCCATAACTGACAAGTCGATACTGTAAAAGTTTTACCACCTTCAGTTTTACGTTTAAAAGTAATAAATTAAGATCACAATATCGTGTAGTCCTCGAATGTAAATTACTATATTTAATTGAAGAGCATTTATAAGATATGAAGGAACAGTTTGCTTTATACGCTTAAAGGCCAATGTACACTTTGAGATATTTGCTTCTTCATAAAATGGGATCCAACATAATCGATTGAACAGCTTCACAGAGGATGATCGAAGTTCGGCATCTAGAATAACTCGCGCGGCTATTTTCTGTTGTCGTAAAATTCTATGTAAGTCGTTTTTGCTACAATTATGCCACACGTACTACACTAACATAGTTCATAATTGGCCAAATCATCGAATTATAATACACAATTCTCTGCTTCAGGGGGACACAACTCTTTATTTTATTCAGGACCCTATGCGTTGAGAAAGCTTTTTTGAGAGTCTATCCACATGATTTGAAAAGTTTAATTCATTGTCAATTTCAAGACCCCAGAACTCTTACAGATTGAAATTGTTCCACAGCCGTGCCATTAGATATTAATAAATCGAGTTGTTGATCTTCTGGTCTCAGTTTATCGCTCAAATGTTTTCCAGTGACGAGAATTGACTTTGTCTTGCGTTCATTCATTCAGAGGCAATTTATTCATACAGGCCCAATTTTCAACCTCAGCTAACGAGTTTCTTAAAGCATATCGTAGTTGACCAATTTTATCAACATGGGCAGAAGAAACAATAGTTGTATCATCCGCATATAAATCAACATCCGCCGATCATTAATAAACAAAATAAACATGAGAGGTCCAAGAATACTCCCCTGGGGCACGCCATGTGAAATGAGCACCTGGCATCGATAGAAATAAACTGACGTCTCTTACACAAGTAGGACCGAAACCAATCCACAGCGTTTTAATCCATTCCATAAATTTTAAGCTTTGTCAAGAGAATTTCATGGTCAACCATGTCAAAGGCTTTACTATATATAATCAATTAACACTAAACCACTTACATAATTATTATCGAGACCAAACAATAGTTGATCTACGATTTTAATTAGAGCAGTTTCAGTGCTATATGATATTTACGAAAGCCCGATTGGTGTGAATAAAGCAATCTGTGTTCATATAGGTATCAATAGAAGCTGTTATAAATGTGTCTCTCCATAATCTTTGATAAAACTGGTAAAACGGAAATAGGATTTTGAACAGGGGAGCAATTTTCGCAATTTTCCATCTTTGTGGAAAAACGGATGATTTTATGGAGAAATTTATTAATTTAGCAACACGGAGCGATGATCGTAGAGGCAATCTTGAGCATCCTTGCATTAATTTTATCTATGCCCATCGCCTTATTGAAACTTAAATGTTCAAGGCTATCAGCAACAATACTTTCAGTGATTAATGGAATAGAAAAATCACTAACACTGGAAGCCTTTCTGGACTGAACAAAGTTCTTAAGCCTGGAGATGTCAAACGGCACTTTAGGTAGAGCCGCTCGTAAACGGTCGGAAATAGATGAAAAATGAGAGTTTAAGTTTTCTGCAACTATGGACGCATCAACAGTTGAGTGATTGTCATCAGTCATACAGTTAACGTTCAAATTCTTGCTATTGCCACCAACTAAACCCTTGATTGTTTTCCACATGTTCCAAGGGTTATTCTTGTTGTTATCGAAACATCCAATGAATAACTTATATTTAGCATTCTTAATCATATTTACGGCTTTATTTCGGGCATACTTATAATTGTCCCAGTCAACAGCGTTGGTGGTGCGTCTAACTAGATTTAATAAGCTATCTCTTGTTCTGAGTTGATTAATAATTCCCTTTGTCATCCAAGGCGCTTGATTTTGCTGCTTAACTCATTTTTGTCGCCAAGGACAATGTTTTTCAATAATTTTTGTAAATACGGATTCCCAGATGTCCAGAATATCATCAATTTCATCAAAAATGAAAGGAGTGTCCCAAGGGGTGTCCATAAGACTTTGTTTGAATTGCATGCTCATTAAAATGTTTCAAATCACGGTATAGGTGATTGTGTTAATTTTATCACGTGGACATAACCCATTCCGTCCATAATACCGTACACCAAATACAGGTGAATGATCGGATAGACCTATATCATAGGTGAAGGTGTTGGGAATTATCTTGGGATAGTTAGAGTGGAAATGATCAAGACAAGAAGCACCAATAGGACGTGTTATTTGGTTAACAAGTTGATTAAAATTCATACCTGCAAGTCCTTTAACAAGACGATGTTTCTTGAACATTTCTTTATTAAGAATATCGATGTTAAAATCGCCCACTAAAATCGTTTCCTTGTTTAAGATATACGCTGTTTCAATATTCTTTCCAAGAGTAATATCTTGATCTTTGGTGAATGAAGGAGGGCGATAGATTCCGGCAATAAGTAACGAACGATTCGACTTAAAAGGACAAATCTCCAACCAAATAACTTCGATATAGATGTTGCTTCCAAATCGGTACTACGTTTCGAATTTAATTCTTCGTTTACGAAAGCCATTACCCCTCCACCACTCCGCTTCCCCTTTCTATTACAGCGATAAATATTAAAACCAGGAATGGCGCAAAGTGAATCAGGCGTGTCTGGCTTAAGAAAAGTTTCATTTAAGAAAAATATATCAAGCTGAGGCCGGCAATCTTTCCCCAAAAGAAAGAGCTTGATTTGGTCAAATTTCGTAATCGTTAACCTGTTGATGTTCCAATGGCCAATTCGTAACCCTTTATTGCCAAGCTGAAGATCGAAAAACGGGTAAGGATCACAATAGCTGTCATCTACCGAATCTGAAACATCGTTGACACCAACTCCATCTTCAGAAAGGTCACTGCAGTCTTCACTACCAGATGAATAAGATATATCCATAGACTTAACATCACCTATAGACTGATCTTCTTTAACCGGATTCCTGTTAAACATTTTAAAGATGACGTCGAAGGCACTGAACCTTTGAGCGTCTAGGTAAACTAGAATTTCGGCCAGGAAAAACTTTAGCGTTCAATTTGAAGGCCATAAACCATGAATCATCGTTTAAACTGGTCAGATGCTCAGTATGAGAATCACATAAAGTGGTGTTATACATTCAACGAAAGTTCCATCAGTAGTATCAAGGTTAGAAGAAAGTTTTTCACCTATTTCGCTGAAGTAAATGTTTAGATTTTCAGCAATTTCTTCCTCTCTTTTATATATATTATTGTTAACTTTAATGGAGGATATTGAAGTTGTTTTAGAGCAGCGACCACATTTAGGATTATTCCTATTACCATCTATATTGTCTCCATACAAAAATTCCTTTCTGCTGATCTTATTAGATTATTTATACGAGTTCTTTGTCGTTTAAATGTAGTAAATTGGGTATCGCATTTGGAAGCCACAGCCCTCCTCTTAATAATCACGATGCTTCATTTCTCGCATTAACGCCGGTGTTACCCACGGAGTGTATTCACTCCTTACTCTCCATGTTATTGGGGGAGCATGCATTTCAGAAATTAGGGTAAAAATGCATTTAAATTACTCCAAAAGGCTATTCAGGTCATCTAATTGTCCCCAGTCCGCATGCATATTTAAAGCACTGAAGAGATCTCGTCCGAAGAGATCTTCATTGTATCTTTTAAAACATCTGGTTTCCACCAGTTTTTGGGTTATCTTTTGGAACTGAAATCTTAAAACATCCAAAAACAAGACTGTGATCACTGATCCCAACGTGCAGCACTCTATTTATAGCTAGAATATCTATCAAGGTTTCACTATTACACGTTATTCTGGTAGGATCAGTGATCACCTGCTCAAGCTGATGGATATTCAAGAGCTCAGTTAATTTGTGCGTATGAGCCTGTAAATATGATTTCTTTGTTGTCATTATCTAACTCATGTAAAAAACACTCAAGGTTATTCATGTAGTCAGACCCAGAACTCGGTAGTCGGTAAACCGTTGTAACAAAAATTGGCTTTGCTTTCGGTTTCAAAATTTCAACACACACCGCCTCCATATTTGCAATATGTGTTTTATTAATAGTGTTAAAAACATTTCGTACGTACAAGGGTGTGCGTTTCTGGATCTGTCTTTTTTAAACAAACCTAACCAGGAATGTTCATTTCTGAATAATTTATCGTATTATCCAACCTAGTCTCGTTGATACTAATTACATTAACTGGTTTGCCTTCAAAAAGCAATTTCAATTCATCAAGATGCTTTGGTAATGAGGCAATATTGAGATGAACAACTCTAAATCCCTTGAATGTTTTCAGGGTATCGTTTCTACCTAAATCCCCTCCAGGAATTAGTGGGCGAGGTGCTATTTAAAGAGTTCCGTAAATCTACAAGACTATCATTAATACTAATACTATCTATCTTACCAACAAGTCCAATTTCTACCGCACTTCCTGCATTTAGTACATTGTCATTTCGTGTACATATTTGAGATAATTCCTCCTGCTGTTCACTTCCTCTTGTCGGGCTGCTCGAAACGGTATATGATTCGTAAATCTCTTGGGAAAAAACGAACCACGTCTTATTGATCGTAGATAAGTGCAGATATTTTTACGAAGTACTTTGTCTCCAACTTGATTCAAATGTAATTTTGAACCATTTATGTGTGACCAATGGATGTTATCATTCACTATGTAGTCGACATTTAACTTCGCACACAATTATTTTGTGCATCTGTTAAAGCTGGATATTACATCTTCGGATACTCCACCGTCACTTCTTTTAATAACATCAGAAATTGCAATTTTGTTTGTATGTGGTTTTACATCTTGGATAAGACTTTCCAGGTTATTAACAACGATTTCAACGTCGTCTTTCACTAGATCGTTCGTGCCAACGTGAAATACTGTAGTATGGCATCATATATCCGGAATAACGTTTTTCTTTAACCAAATTGTTTATATCTTTCACGGTCGCTCCACTTTTTGAATGGAAAGTAGCTTTACCTCGATGTGCCCTTGGTATAGATTGGCCATAAGCTGCCTCGTCTAACAGCGTTTCATAACAATTTTCATGAACAGGTATTGCATTCTTTTCAAACTCGTTTAAATTCAAAGGCTCGGCGGTAAAGGTTCGTTTCGGCTCTGACCATGGAATTTGGTCATATTCGTACTTTATACGATGCATCTTCTTATATTCCTCTAGCTGGCACATCAGTGAATTTTAAGACTGGTGTGTGGTAATCAGGACTTCAAATTTGAAAAGGAGGCTGGGTGTCGGCCGTCTCGTTATCCGTGATGTTTTGCTTACTTGTCGACATTACAATGTTAATGTTTTTCAAAGATTGATCTTCAAAGGCCTCTGTATTTGAATATGCAGATGACGATGATTGTTTTTGAGTGATGAAGCAATCACTTTCACTTATCTCGACATCGTTAGCCATAGCCATGGGAATATTGCCTTTGTTCTTTGCCATACTGTTTTTTTCTCTTAATTGTTCTGAAGCCGGATTTGAATTCACACTTGAAAGCGATAAGACAGAATTTCCCTCGTGTTCATTTATTCGCTTGTAATTCTCAATTTCGAGTTTTAAAGTTTTGAAACTTTCCGAAAGTTCCTTGTTTTCTTTCATGACCACGATATACATGTAGTCGTACTCGCATCGTGAAATACTTTTTTTCTCCTCCAGGTGATCTCCAGTCGCCATTAAGCGTCAAGTATACTCAAATATACGATGCACTTTAAAGACTCTAGATCGCCATTCCAAGAGAGCTTCAGATTCTTTTTAATTTCAGAAGTATTCCATTCATTAACTGGTGTAGGGAAAGAGCATTTCTCACTTGATGAACGATTATCGGACGTGTCAAACGCATTGTCATCAGAGCTCTCGATGTTCTGACCGTCTGCCATCTTAATCATAATCCGCCATCTTAATCATAATGCGCAATGATAGTTTGTATTGTCATTGTTGTTTTTGAAGTCTTACTTTAGTTTAGGTAAACTCGTACTGTACATGCGTCGGCTTGCGTATAGGTTGTTGCATGGACTTATAATTTTTTTAAGTAAGAGCTATAGTTTACTACAGGTATAAGAAATACCAGCAGTTCATGTGTATAGTCTATAAGTAGTACTAGTCTATAAGTATCTTTCTACCATATATCAGCATAGTCAATCGAGATATGGTCTGGAAACTCGGCAAACTTCAAAGCGACTATAATGAGCTACGTTTTGATGTTGAACCGTACCTTACACCTGCACATCCTTTGTGTTAGGTTTATTATTAAACAACACGGTTGAACGATTAAACCCAAACGATTCTATTGGATGATTGCTTCGTTATACTAAAATACAATTGGTTCAGTGACCGTGCACCGTGCACAAAATTGCATAAAGACGAACAAAAAGATAGAACAAAGACTTTAGCTGAGTTTCCAGACCATATATCGATTGAGTATGATATCAGTTTACCGCTCCTGTGTACTTCCTTACCTTTTTATACAATAAACCAACCACCGCCGCTCTGGCTCGTATCCCTAAAATGGCTCCTTTCAGGTGAAAATTGTTGAATGATATTACTCTGACCAAATTACTCATTGCCATGCCATAAGCACAAACAAGTAATTGACCATGAGGTATTACGCTGCTGGTACTAATGCTCCAGAAAAGATCAAATAACTTAATAGTTGAAAACCAAAGGATATTTTCACAGGAAATGAGAAGAACTATAGTAAAAACGATACTTCCGTAGTCTTCCCAGGTGAAGAACCTTGTCAATGCTTTCCAAAGCTGTGGTTTTTTCTTTGATTTTCTCGCGCAATTTTGCTCATTTTTCCATTTCTTCTCTAAACGTTTTGTCAAATATTTTGCGCGATCCTCGTCTCTCACATGATAAAGATCTTCTTGTGTTAGTGGGGTGAAGTTTCCTTTCCATAACAGTTCAAAGATCCACCAAAGAGTTATTTTCGAAATAAAATTAGCTTTGTCTTTTGGGTGACGTTTTTCTGCTTTTTTCATGTTTTCTTAATGGCTTTCTAAAAAAATACAGAGGAATACTCCGATTAGAATCCAGTTTTATATCGCAAATGCAGTTGCTTTCGGACATTTCTTCGATTTTCTATGCAGTGCTAAATTTGGCAACATCCAACTCTGTTTATCTCATAACGCAGCAGAATGGAGAATAGGTCCGCTGACTCACGACGACAAACTGGGAGCACGTCTACGATCGCCCAGTACTGTATATCGTGCATAGGACATTTAGGCCCCGCGTACATATACGTATGTGTTTTCATGGGAAACGAAGACTTTTTAATTCGTTATCAGCTAACCCTAATCCTTTTCATGGTCTATCTTCGGAAAATGTCGCACAGAGTCGTCCCATCCAACCTTTTCCGAAGCGGAAGGCAGGGTTGGGTTTAAGGAAGATGAAGTTGCAAATACACAGAAATATGAAATAGGGAGATTGAAAGATTGACTTGGAAATTTTTAAGGTGGAAGGGAAGGCTTTAATAAAGCTTTTTTCACCAGCAAGGCAGAACATTTGTTGTCAGGTCACTTGTGTATACTTCGCCACGATTTCTGTGCGGAAGCGTATGTATCATCCGAAAATACGAAAATCCAAGATCCGAAAATCTGAAAATCCGAAAATACGAGATCAGTAAATACGAAAATCCGAGATTCGAAAATCCGGAAATCCGAGTTGTGATTCCAGCGGTTGGAATATTCGGTGCGTTGGGACAGAGTCGTGCGTTCAGTTGCCAAAATGACGGCGAATGGAAGTAATAGCGAAGCTAGCACCTGAACAACGAAGTTTGTGTTTATCAAATTATGACGACAGCAGCGTTTTAAGCTTCCTAATTATATTCTTATTTATGCAAACGACTAACTATCGTTCACTTGAACATGAATTTCAAAGGTGGTACAATTTCTGAAAAAAAGAAAAGTCAGCGAAGACGTGCTGCAAAATATAAAGAAGCGAAAGGTATGTTTCACACTATATAGTTTTGCACTATATTGTAGTTGATAAATTGAAAAATAGTTGATAAATTGAAAAATTGAAGGATTTTCTGAAAGCAAAAAAATCAGAAACGAAAACAAAATAAAAGTGGAAGTGCTGTGAAGAAAGAAACATTAAAGTTGGAAATCAGGTGGAGACATGTACTAAGAACTAAAGATGAATACCGTCAAGTAAAGTTTACGCAAGGCGGTGGACAAGAGTAAAAGACTTCAGTCGATGTAGATGTCTTTAAAATAAACTAAGTAAATGGTTTGAACCTAGGGGTATCATTAGATGTGTGAAGTTGATCATCCATGTTGTTGTAGTCTTGAGAAAGACTATTGTTGGGGACTGACGTTTCAAATGCTCCGACCGCCAGGACACTTATATTGGTGAAACCAGCAGAAACCTAAAAATCAGACTAGCTGAACACAAACGAACTACTAGAAACGGGGACAGGACTAATCACATAGCTGAACACCACGTACAAACAAAACACGATGTTGACTGAGACTCGGCTGAATGTATCACCTTTAACACAAACTAGAAACAGCAACTACACAACTTTAAGATTTTATATCTTGATTCAAGATTATATTTCTTGTTTCAAGAAAAAAGATCTTGATTAGAAATCAAAGAAATGACCAATTTTCGTATAGTAAGATTTTATATCTAGGTTCAAGATTTTATTTCTTGTTTCAAGAAAAAAGATCTCGATTAGAAATCAAGAAATGACCAATTTTCTTGTTTTAAGATTTTATATCTAGGTTCAAGATTTTATTTTTTGTGTCAAGATAAAAGATCTTGATTAGAAATTAAGAAATGATCGATTTTCTTGTTTTAAGATTTTATATGATTAGAAAAGAAGAAATCAGGACAAATTTTCTTGTTTCAAGATTTAAAATCTTGCTTTAAGGAAAACCAGATCCTACAATACATATTTTAAATCTTAATTCAAGAACAATTATCTTCATTGGAAACAAGTTGTAATAGTTTTTCTTGTTTTAAGATTGTATTTCTAGCCTTTTTAAATGAAATCTTGTTTTAAGATGTTGATTTAAGAAAAATTATTTTCTACAGATTTCTTCTTTGAATGAAATCTTGTTTCGCAATTGTAAATCTTTATTTAAGAGTAAATATATTTACTGGAAAAAGGGGTAATACTCTAGGAGCCATTTTGGCTTTTTCAAATGTGGGCTGTTTTGGTCCCAACAGGGGCAAAAATAGAACACTAGAGATGTTTTGTTATATCACGGGCTATTCTGGCCCCATTTTTAGTGCTGTTTTGGCTAAGTACAAGGCCAAATTGAGACATAGTTCTAAATCCCATTGGATAAGGTTATGTATTTTTACGATAGGTGACCAAAAACAGGAGTTTTTTGGCCTTGTTTCTTAAAACAGGAAAATGTTTCTTGAAATATTCTTATATAGAAGATCTTTTCTTAAAATAAGAAAAATAAATAAATAAAATAAATATTTTTAGGTTCTTACATTGGTTATTCCTGATTAAGCTTATTCCAGATTAAAATAGTCATTGAAGTATATTACAATTTTTTCTCAAAACAATTAATTATTATTTTAATTATTAAAACGAGAAAAATAATTTGTCATTTGTTCTACTTGGGGGACGTATCGTCGTTGCGCATTTTAGAGCAACCTCGTACCCAGGGTCTTACCTCCGCTACATTAGAAAGTTGGTATACCAACTTGGAACATAAACCACTTTTTAACAGATCACAGCAATTACCGACACCATACAAAAGACTTCTTCGCACACACCAACGAACAATAGACCTACCGACAAACAATACACACACGCTTAAAGCGTGACGCAAAACCCACTCACATTGATTATGACACAAACAACCAATGGCGAACAATATTGCAGGCCCACGCTTAACGCATGACGCAACACCCATTCACACTAATTATGACACAAACAAACGATGACGTAATGGACCAGACAAACACGCTTTTAATTTACTTGACTCTGAAGATGCGGCCGTCAAAACGTCAGTCACCAACAATAGTGTTCTTAAGACTACAACAACCTGGACGGTCAGCTCCACACATCTGTAGATGTCTTTCTCGGCAATTACTCAGGTGACCTACAGTAGATGGTGAAGCACTCAGTGTCGAGAAATATCACAACCATTCATCTGTTTCCAAAAGCAACGCACCAAGAGTATAAAAACCCAAGCGAAAAATCCAAAGGAGCACAACGAAGATGCCAGTAAATCTATCAAAGGAAAAGAAACATCTGCATGTTTGACATTTGCGATTTCAACTAAGAAATTGGTTGATCAACCTGCTGAAAGTAAGGAAATGCTTGAAGATTTTGTACATGATGAATTAATTAAAATTGAATCTGAAAACACGGTAGACAATTCGTCTAATTCGTTTGCTTATTCTCCATTTGAAGATCCAACAGCATTATTAGACTTGCATGTTGATGAAATTAAAGGTGAAACTATCCTTGAAGTTATACCAATGAGCCAATGGAATATAAAAAGAAGAAAGGTAGTAGAGCAGCGGAATAAAGAGTATAATAACGCATTCAAAGCAGATCAACAAAAAGACAAGGGAAAATAAGCTGCTAGAGAAATAGAGCTGTTAAGACGTGAAAGGAAAGCAAGGGTACCAGAAAAACCGCAAGTGGAATAAGACCATGTATATATCGTAGCATTCTAACTCGTGCTTTTCATGCCAATTCCGCTATAATTCAATGCGCAATGATTGGAACACAATCGAAGACATTGATACATCCGACACAGTATACAGTGCCTCATACGATGCTGTATACATGGAACAGACAGCCCAGCGTTATCAATTTACTCGGAAATTTACTCGCCATTTGCAAAATTACATCATATTCAAAGCAATTTGACTTGTCCAATGTCCATTTTAACTATGAAAAGAAGGAAAGGCAACGAGACTTGGGAAGATTTCGAAAGAAGAGTTGGCTTAAAACGATCTGGCCAAGATCAAGCTTCAGAGAAAAGGGCGCTTGGCAAAGTCGCGAATGGCATATCTTGGTTCAGAGGATGTAAACTACTCCATGTGGAAGACTTAGAAAGTATGAGCCTTGGATACCAGAGATTTCGTTCCATTTGCAGAGTACGAAGAGCAGTCAATAGAAAACATCAAAGAGGCGTGCATGTAAGCGCTTTTACAATGCCCCAAGGGGTCATGTCATATTTTAGCATCTGACAGAGGGCCTTCGTGTACAAAGATGGAACAGATCAAAGGGAAAAAGGTGTTCTTCATCCGATTTCTACAACCCAAAGGTATAGAAGATGTAAACAGGCTTCCCTGTACGCGATTAAAAGGGTAGAATTCGGCACCAATTTCGCCATCGAAGATTGTCAAATCATCAGGTGATAAAATGGTCAATGATCGTCCATCAGGTATAAAGACGGTCTATCCCAAGTCAGTTTCAATTGGAGATCTTCTACGAGCTCGGAAACTAGTACGACCTCCAAAGTCAACAACGCTTAACTTGGAAACGTTTGACGTTGAAAAATGCAGGTAGATGAAAACTTCACCTCTGTTGGTAGATGTTGAAGAAAACAAGTTCGCTAGTGGTGCATTTCGTGATGCTTTTCGGGCCAAATGTACAGATGAATCATCTATACCCTTGCATGCAGGTGAGTGGGTGATAATATATAAAGCTGAATCGATTACCACCATAGAATAAACGCTGAAATTGTCAGTGGAAGACCACACCAGAAGCAAGTACAGATGCATGCTGTTGCGCGCTGAATATAACAGCACGTTTTTCTACCAAAGTACTGCAGTGGAATGTGAGGAAACCTTCCAGTATGGAAAATAATTTTATTCCCAGTGGAATGAATGTCCAGTTACTGTAGAAGAATATGTACCAGATGTTTTCTCCAAGTATATTAAGAATGATGCATGGACTTGTGTTGATTTTGCTGATGCAGAATCTGATATAATCTTGGAAAAAGCCAGGTGCTTTGTTCATTTCAGCTATCTATATTCTGAGAAGAAATTAATGATCTTGGATATTCAGGGAACTGCAGATATTTCTGAGGGGCATGATGCCTCAAATTAGTTATATTTTTGTGCTGGAATCTTTTTAGAAGATAGACATTACAGCTGGTTTTGTTGCATGCACCAGTTAGAAAACTATCAGACAATTCATAAGCTAGGGTAGAGCAACCTTTTTTCAACTTTTTGATATTATAGAAACTCTGTTCAAACCAGAAAAGGACATCACATATTTTGTCTTTATGCAATACTTTGTGTATATAATTATCTGCAGTATAGACCACTCAAAACTGCAATTTATACACGTGTTACATCATTCGCTATTATTGAAACAATGCTGTTTATATTGCATTCAGTGAATGTGGAAAATATTTAATGTTTACACTGTGCAGAAATTAACTTTGAAGTACACTTGTATGATCAAATGTACATCACCAATGTGAACCAGAAATTACTGTTATACAGGTGCATTCAATTTTACTATTTTCCAACAACAGGTAAGTTATTATTTGAATGATTGGTACATATTACACTGTTATATTATATATATTATTCTGTAATTATAAAACATAAGATAAAAACTACAAAATTACCAAATATAACAGAACATTGCCTTTGTAGTAGTATCCTAAATTTATACATAATTTATACATAATTTATATATAACTGAAATTACTACATTCAATTTCTAAACAAATTACAACCTTCTTAGATGACATTGTAAATACCAAAGCTAAACCTGTAAATGGTGAACATACACATGTACATATGGTCAAAGTTTGTAAGAGGGGCTGACCGAAATTTGCCTAACTGAAAACAATTCGTTTTAGGGGGCATGCCTGATATATAGGGGTCATAGGTATATTTAAATAGCCAAAAGGGGGCATTAATTTTTTAAAAAGGATGGTGTCAATTATTAGTGAAGAAATTTGCTTTATACTGTCATATAACATACATGTATGCATGTATTAAAAATATTAAATAAGAAACAAAGTGATTTGAAAAAGTTTCATGAGCCAAATTAACAAATTGCATCTAATTAAAACAAACTGCAACAGTCTTTAGTTTTATGAGAGAGCAATGAGAGGGATAGTACAGGCTCAGAAATAACCTAACACTGCGTTCGCGTTCGGAACGCGTTCCAAACGTCATCCTTCCAGTTGGTGTTCAAAGCATGGGCCATCGCTCTCAGAGCCAATATGGCGGTAATAATATTTGCAATTGCGATAATTGGCGGGAAATCAAGATCGCGCCCAGTCTTTTCCGAGTAAATTGATAACGCTGGGCCGTTCACTATTTTTATTTTTTATTTCGAGCGCCTTGCTGTTCCTGAATTTAATTTTTATTTTGAAATAACAAACAAAATAAATATCAGTCTGACAAATTATTAAATTTATTGTTATTGTTTATATTGCAAATAAAATTTATTTTTAAAAACAATTTCATCTCACAAATAAATTCCATTTTGAAACAAATTTCGATTTTATTTTGACATTGAAAACAAAAATTATACTTAAATTAGAAGTAGAAATAAAAACGAATGGAACTCAAATATTACTGACAACGCTGGGCCACTATATACATGCACAGAACCTTTAAGGGTGAACTCTCGGGAGACGACGAACGAGTGGTATTTGGCTACTTGAAAACTGATTCGTTAAAGGATTAGAAGGTAATTAACTCAGGAAATGTTTAGTTTTTACCACAGGTGGTGATCTAATGGTGTGTGAAAGCCTCAGAAGTTGATTGTCTAGGAAGAAGACCAGTAGCTTGTATATTTGTGGTCTTTTCCTCGAACTTCCAACAACTTACCAGTCGTTCCCAGAACTTAGAGAAGAATTCTCGTCAATATCAGCTTTAAGCACGTGGGAAATGGACATTGTCTAAATTGTCATTCAACCAACAGTGTGCCAAACTTTGTTTTTGTATTACATATTTTGCTGTTTATTAAATAAGGAGCGAGACTCAAGAACCATTTACTGAAATGAATTTATGAGCTTAGTTAAGTTGTTCAGAGCGCTCGTATTTATACCTATAAATATGACAACGTTACAATTTTTATAATATTCACATGTACGTTTTTCGACTTTTAACCCACTGTATCATGAATAATAAAGTCTTTTCATTATCCATGACTGTACTGATAAAGTTGGCGATTTCGGTACTTTTTACCATCATTCGTAGCTCGCATAAAACACTATTTCTTGCAAATTATAAGACTGAGTTTCGAAAACAATGAAATTGGTAAGAACGATGCTATGACATACTAAATTTATGGTAACATGGCTGTAAATTTTTGAATATTATTAGTCGAATTAGTAATTTTGATCACGAATTGAACTAGTAATTATTAACTGGACATATATTTTACTTTATTACTCGGGCTATTCGAGTCTAGGTTTACTAGAGGCCAAGTCTAGGTTTCCCCCGACAACGATTTTTGGCACGACATGGCTAATCTTCAGCCGGTGTACTTAAAAGTACGGCACTCTTTAATGATGTTGTGTAAATATTAAAGAATTAAACTAATACGCGTACCAAAGTCGTTGGCGTGCTCCGATCGCTCAAAATAGGTAGTCTGGGGGCCCGACTAAATATCGGGGCCGATTAAACAAATTATAAATAATAAATTTGCAATTGCTTAATCATTATGTGATGACGATGTCAAATAAAATGTCAAAAAGAGAAGGAAAATGTGATATATATAATATATATATATATATATATATATATATATATATATATATATATATATATATATATATATATATATATATATATATATATATATATATATTTAATTTATGGTGTGAGAAAATTTCACACTAGTAAAAGTAATCCAAAATTTATAGAAAGTCGTAACATGAAGCATTTTGACCCACAATTATTTATCCATGACCTTAAACAAGCTCATTGGGATTTATTAGAGATAAGTGATGATCCAAATGATATGGTTTGTACATGGGAGAGCCTGTTCTTGGAGGTGCTTGATATTCATGCACCACTAAGAAAAAGGAGGGTTAAAAATAAACCTGCCAATTGGCTGACCCCTACTATAAGACAATTAATGCACCAAAGAGATCACTTCAAAAAACAAGCTGTAAGAAATGGTTCTAAAGCAACTTATGAAACTTATAAAGCAACACGAAATAAAGTAAATATAGCAATTAAGAAAAGCCAAAGTAGACTATGTTACAGGTGAAGTAGATAATGACAGAGGGGACAGCTCTCGTACCTGGAAAGCAATTAATATGCTACTAGGACGTAAGTCAAAAGTTTCTGGCATTACTGAATTGAAGGTGGATGAATCAACTATTACCAATCCTCTTTTGATTTCTGAAACTTTTAATGAACATTTTTTAACAATTGGTACAAAGATTAGTTCAAATGTTCAGACTACTTCGGTTCTTCCAGAGTCTTTTGTCAAACCTAGCCAATCTACATTTGTGTTTATACCAATCTCTGTCTCAACTATTCAACGGCTGCTGTCCACTCTGTCTGTCGCTAAAACGTCAGGTTTGGACAAGATTTCAGCCATGCTCTTGCGACATGCTGCACCTGTAATAAGCATACCATTGTGCTTCATTTTTAATAAGTCTATAATTTCTGGTATCTTTCCTGATAGCTGGAAAAATGCAAAAGTATTTCCAGTTTATAAGGGAAATGCTAAAAATGATCCAAATAACTATCGACCAATTTCGGTTCTGCCTGTTGTGGCTAAAGTATTTGAAAAACTTGTCTTCGACCAACTCTATTCATACTTTACTCAAAATGACATTTTGAGTAAGTTTCAATCAGGGTTTCGATCGGGTCACTCTACTGTAACAGCTCTATTACACGCAACTGAAAAATGGTTCAAAAATATTGATAATGGCTTTATTAATGGGGTAGTTCTTGTAGATCTGAGTAAAGCCTTTGACACTGTTGACCATGCAATTCTTCTTAAAAAACTAGGTCTGTACGGAGTCAATGGAATTCCACTAAATTGGTTCTCCTCATACCTAGTCAATAGATCACAATGTTGCATGGTCAATGGTGTTGAGTCTGAATTAAAACCTCTGACAACAGGTGTGCCTCAGGGATCCACCTTAGGCCCACTTTTATTCTTAACCTATATTAATGACCTCCCAAACTGTTTGGACTTCACTTCACCTTGTATGTATGCTGATGATACACAAATTACTGCTTCAGCAGAAACAGTAGATGAACTTGAAGATATTTTAAATTCGGATGTTAAGAATTTGTACACGTGGCTTTGTGCAAACAAACTCACCGCAAATACAACCAAAACTGAGTTCATTACTATAGCTTCTAGTTATAGACTAAAACAATTTATAGCTGTCCCAAAGATAAGACTAGGGAACAAACCTATAAAACAAGTGACTAAGACTAAATTACTAGGTGTAATAGTAGACGAAAAACTAAGCTGGGATGAACATGTTCATGAAAAGGTCATTCCTAAAGTTTTAAGAGGCTTGCGAATGCTACGAGTACTAAGATATTTATTATCTCTACCTCAACTTATCTCTGTGTACAATGCTCTCGTAATTCCTTATTTTGATTACTGTAGTACGGTTTGGGGAAATTGTGGTACTGTTCTACGAAATAAGCTACAAAAATTACAAAATAGAGCCGCTCGTATTATAACCAGATCTGGATATGAAATTAGATCCACGAAAATATTGATTGCATTAAACTGGTGCAATCTCGAAACTAGGAGAAACCAACAAAAGGGTACCTTAATGTACAAAATTGTTAATGGTATGTCTCCCAGATATTTAAATGAAATGTTCGTTCCTCTAAATGAAGCGCATGGTCACAATTTAAGAAACTGGGAGGTAGATGTTAAAATTCCATTGCCTAAATCCGAGTACCTAAAACGTAGTTTCACGTATAGCGGTGCTGTTTTATGGAATGGACTACCATCGATGATTAAAACTGCTAACTCTGTAAATATTTTTAAAAATCTTATTCACTGTCATAAATTTTAATCTGTTAATATTGTATATAATTAGTCTCTATGTATATTTATTCCTTTTATTATGTAACTAACGGCTTTTATGAAAAACAATGTAATATTGATAGAATTACCGTTATTAAATAAAGTTGTCTCTCTGTCTCTCTGTCTGTCTGTCTGTCTGTCGGTCTGTCTGTCTGTCTGTCTGTCTGTCTGTCTGTCTGTCTGTCTGTCTGTCTGTCTGTCTGTCTGTCTGTCTGTCTGTCTGTCTGTCTGTCTGTCTCTCTCTGTGTGTCTCTCTCTCTCTGTCTCTCTCTCTCTCTCTCTCTGTCTCTCTCTCTCTCTGTCTCTCTGTCTCTCTGTCTCTCTGTCTCTCTGTCTCTCTGTCTCTCTGTCTCTCTGTCTCTCTCTCTGTCTCTCTCTCTCTGTCTCTCTGTCTCTCTGTCTCTCTGTCTCTCTCTGTCTCTCTCTGTCTCTGTCTCTCTCTCTCTCTCTCTATATATATATATATATATATATATATATATATATATATATATAATATATATATATATATATATATATATATATATATATATATATATATATATATATATATATATATATACATATATATATATATATATATATAAGGAACCTGCCATGTTATTTTGTAAATCTGCTCTGATGATGTGATATATACAACGAAACGTTAGCTATATTAAAATGTTCGACTGAAATGCTGTGCCTAAACCTTATTTGCTGGGATTGGTTTTTATATTTAAATTATGGTTCCCGCCTGGTACCTCCATCGCTGTAATTGAAGTAGATAAGGGAGAGCGAACGAGGTTGCAATACAGATCGCATGGAGAGAAAAATCATGGAGGTTGTCATAAAGACGGAAGTAATTACCTCTAAGCCTCTTTCACCTTTACGATCCCTAACCCTAGTCTCGTGTACCTTTGGGACCCCCATCGTGTACTTAGGTGGCTCTCTGTGTGAAGTAATTAGTGTTAAGAACGCCTCAACCTCTATTCCACTTTGACTGAACCTGTGTTTTCACCGCTAAGAGATGGACCCTAATAATTT
This sequence comes from Chrysogorgia sp. JL179-B06, assembly GCA_035772405.1. NCBI lineage: Eukaryota > Metazoa > Cnidaria > Anthozoa > Scleralcyonacea > Chrysogorgiidae > Chrysogorgia > Chrysogorgia sp. JL179-B06. Next base: position 1,699,008 of record JAYKKM010000143.1, read on the forward strand.
TGGTCGTATTATGGCTTATCTCGCTTTAGTGTACACAATTCCTATGATGAAGAAACACATCGGGAAACAGTGCGAAGAACTGTTCAAGATCTCAAACATATTGAAAAAATATAAATATAAACGTCTTGGTTAAACTGGATGACTCGGCTATTTTATGACGCCGTTGTCATGATGTATATTCACGTTGTTAAGGTTAAGATTTGCATACATGTTCACGAATTTGGCCGAATTATCGCCAATTATATCTCGCGTTAATGCACGGGATTCTAATGGAGGAAGAAACCCTTCGGGAAACAGTGTGAAGAACTGTTCAAGATCTCAAACGCATCGACATCGAAAAATATCGCATCGAAAAATAATAAATCGTTACTTAGTTTTGGCGGTAAAGTATTCTGAAGAAACCATTCGCAAAATGATCAGGAATTACAAAATAAGGTTTCCTGGCAGAAAAAGTATAATATCTAAGAGTTTTAAATTGTTGAACGGCTTTACTTCATAGAGAACGACGGAGCGAGGAGTTAGAACGAGGATATAAAGCGGACTAACTCTAGCAGCTTGAAGAAATTTTTCCACCTGATCTTCGATAAAAGCGCGGGAGCCATTAAGCGTAATTAAAGGATTACATGTTTGATAGCATAAGCGTTCAAATCGGCAGAAATAACTTGCCGAGCAATAATTTCGGGAGAATTATCACTCGTTTATCAATTAAGCGATTCCTGTGTCGAAGAAACACTTAGGGAAGCAGTGTGAACAACTGTTGGCATTGCTTTCAAAGCGTTGCCAGGCCAACTTATCCTACAACCGATATTTGCATATTTCGCCTGTAAGCATGTGTAGAAACAAGGGCACTATATGGAGATATATAAAACCTTATTAATACGCGACACAAATATAGAGTTAAAAAATATTTATATCAGTTACAATTAAACGTATACATATTTTTCAACGTTTACTTTAACGGGGCCTAATTAGTATTTTTAGCCGTTTTATTAAACATTCAGTGTGAGGGACGGAAGTAATTATATATAAGCCTCTTTCACCTTTACGATCCCTAACCCTAGTCTCGTGTACCCTTGGGACCCCCATCGTATACTTAGGCGGCGCTCTGTGTGTGTATTAGGCAGGTTTAGGCCCTATTGGCCTTCTTTTGCCCGATAAGGCCTTTTGGCCCGTTCGTAGGAGGGAGTTTATACGGTCATCACGCTCCCTTCACGCTATTCTGCAGCGTTCGATTGAACCTGTGTTTTCACCGCATCTACAAAGAGATAATGTTTCCGGACAGGAGAAGCTGAAGTATACCTCTAAGAGTTTTAAATTGGTTTACTTAAACGGCTTTACTTCATAGAGAGCGACGGAGTGAGGAGTTAGAACGAGGATATAAGGCGAACTAACTAAGCTGCTAGCTTGAATAAATCTGTCCACCTGATCTTATAGATAAAAGCGTACTAAACTGTCGAACAAAGGTCGGCTATACATAGCTCGGCAAAGAGACTGAGCACGAGTTTCGCACTAGTCAGTCGATGTTGAACTATTTTCCTAAATCATAATATCTCATCACAGGCTGAGTGGATGTTGAACTATTTTCCTTAAATTTGTCTGATGTGGAGTTAAAAAGCCTGCTTGGCTTACCCCGGCTATTAAGCGTGGTGTCAGTGATAGTGATGGCAAGAAATCGCAGGTTAAAATATCCTGTATAACACGCGGCGTGATATAAGTTCGCATTATGACAAGCGAGTCGTCATATAAGTTCATATTTCTTTAGCGTTTCAGGTGATTTTGTTTATAGTTATGACAAGCGACGTCATATAAGTTCATATTGCTTTAGCGTTTGCAAGGTTTTTTGAGAACAAGGCAATCGTGTATAAATCATCATGTATATATGACAAGCGACGTCATATAAATTCATATTCCTTGAGCGTTTGCAAGGTTTTTTTAGAACGAGGCAATCCTGTATAAATCATCATGTATATATGACAAGCGACGTCATATAAATTCATATTCCTTGAGCGTTTGCAAGGTTTTTTTAGAACGAGGCAATCCTGTATAAATCATCATGTATATATGACAAGCGACGTCATATAAATTCATATTCCTTGAGCTTTGCAAGGTTTTTTGAGAACGAGGCAATCCTGTATAATACACGACGCGATAGAAGTTCATATTCGTTTAGCGTTTCAGGTGATTATGTTTATAGTTATATGACTTTAGCGCTTGATTGAGGAAAGTTTTTTAAGAACGAGGCAATCATGTATCACATGCGACGTAAAAGAAGTTGTTATTGCTTTAACGTTTTGTAATATAAGTTGTTATTGCTTTAACGTTTCAAGGTGATTGTTAATATGGTTTTAAAGTTACGATATTATTATGATATTAAGCTGTGTATTTTGGTTTACCCATTGTAAATGAAGTATTTGTAATCAGTATACGAGCTGTACGAAGCGTAAGTTGTTTAATTTTGTAAGGGTGTCATGTGCTCGCTCAGCTGGAGTTGATTGGTGGTTGACCTGACGGATCGTAAATCAAGTATTTTCAATCCGTACGGATGGTAAGGTCATTTGGTGAGGATGCAATGTTCTAGCTCAGCTGGACTTCATTCGTGAAGCGCACTGTTATTTTCAGGGAGTTATTTTAACTCCAAAATTCGGGTCCAAAAAAAGGTTCAAAATAATCCGTTTTGTGGAGTTATATTAACTCCCGTTTTTGGAGTTAAAAACGACCAACCCGTGTTTCGGAGTTAAAAATTAACTCGCGTCCCTGGGGGTCTGGAATCAATTTTCACTTTCGGAAGACCAACGTCCGCTTTTGTACGCGACCGCTCGAGCTTGCTTAACTTAAACTTAACTTAATTAACCTAGGTTCCGCGACTAATCCGCTGCGCCACCCGATCACTCTATTAACTTATAGTAATATTTATCGTATATAATGAATTATTAAAAGCACTTACGAATCGTATTTTCGTTTTCAAATTTTTGACCTACTTTAATAACTTGTATAAATTTTAAACAATCTATTAAATTTCGAAGATTTTGTTGAGCATGCTGACTGCAGTATTACAAGTTAAGAACAGAACAAAACTTTTCTCAACTAGACATAAAATATATATTTAATAACTGGACAGTACTCGACGATTCACAAAGAAAGTAAAAAAGCCAATAACTATTAAGTACGGCATTCAGACTTAAAAGCGGCGGCTGTAGTCGACAGCAGCATGAACATAAACCTTAGGCCAAACATTCTTGTTGACAGGAAGACAGGTTTCTTCAAAAACAAATGGGTTCTTGAAGCATAGTCCTTGTCCCTGATCGCCGACAAAGTCTTCGAACCGAAGGACACTTCAAATCCAACTACAGTTACAGTAGTCTACAGATAACCTGAATATCTTTCCGTGTTTACTGGCTTTTCCCTGCATCGTATGTCCGAGTTGATATAATGTAAGAAACTATAGCATTTTGACTCGTCTGGGACTATTTTTTTAACAAATCTTCTCAGACAACGATATCCCAAAAGGGAGTATATTTTTTAAGTGTTATTTGCAAGGAGTTAAAATAAAAAAGTTTTTAACTCCCAATAGTGGAGTTATTTTTTAACTCCACCTAAATGGGGTAACAGGAGAGTTATTTTAACTCTCAAAAAAAAATAACTCCACTATTGGGAGTTATTTGAACTCCCAATAGTGGAGTTATTTTTTAACTCCACCTAGATTGGGTAACAGGGATGTTATTTTAACTCCTTGAAAATAATAGTTCGCAGGCTGCACAGCATGACGCAATTAACCAAACGAAAATGTAGATTACGGATCGTAAATAACGTTTACCATCCGTATGAATCCATCAGGGAAGTCACGAAACAATATAACAATATACCAATCCATAATTCAACCTTACTTCGATTATTGTGCTCAAGTATGGGGTTGCCTAGGGAAAATATTAGCAGATAAACTACAAAAGTTACAGAGCAGGGCGTTTCGAATAATCTCACGTGAGAATTATACGACACGATCAGCTGACATATTAAGTAAGCTAGGAATTCCGAACCTCGAAAAACGAAGGATGCAACAACTTTCAATTTTCATGTACAAGGTAAAAAACAGAATGGTTCCTGATTATTTGTGTGATATGTTTATAAATATTAGTGACGCACACGACCATAACACAAGACAATCGAGAGCCAATTTGACATTACCCAAACCAAAAACAAACAATATGAAAAATGCATTCTCATATAGAGGGGCGGAAGTCTTTCTTTATCACAAAAGTCCTCGGAAACTATTGCTAATTTTAAAACTAGCATAAAACGTACATGTTAACATTAAGTAACATATTCATTTTGCCTTTGTTCTTATCTATAGTTATAATTAACTTTCTTGTAAATACCGTAATTCATATTTTTACTAGTGTAAGCACGGCCGGTTGGAAGATCACCTTTTTTCTTTTCTTTGTAAATAATTAATTTATCAGGTGAAATTGTACCGTGTTGAAATATAGTTCATAATAATAATAATAATAATAATAATAATAAACGAAAATATAGATTACGGATGGTAAATAACCTTTACGATCCGTATGAATGCGACAGTATTGGACATGTATGGAGCCATTAAGCGTAATTAAATGATTACATGTTTGATAGCATAAGCGTTCAAATCGGCAGAAATAACTTGCAGAGTAATCATTTCGGGAGAATTATCACTTATCTAACCTTCGTTTATCGATTGAGCGATTCCTGTGTCGAAGAAACACTTCGGGAAGCAGTGTGAACAACTGTTAAGGATTTAAAACGTGTGGACATAGAAAAATATAAACTAAAACGGACCATCACCATAGTTTAGTAGATTTATCACTCTCAAGTGAACGGAATACCCCAACAGGCGAGAAGCCCAATTGATACGGGGTTCCGATGGCCTACGATTTAGCCAATTGTTTTGCCTCGGACACGTAAAGTCTGTCCCATCTGCGCAAAGAAAAGTTTATTGAGATTAACAAACCATTTGTCGGACTTTCACCAACTACCCTCGGAAGAAAGGCAATCTATAATTGTCAGGCGAGTGATGAAAATACACTTTAATTTCATTTTATTCCCTAATACACATTACGTGTTGTTACAGCAGTCACTAAAATTAATATAACGCGTGGTAAGAATGCATGTTTAGTCCCCAATTCCATATAGCAAGTCCCTCGACTGTTCGAATAATAACGCTACAAAATCATCGGCTTCTCTGACAAACATTAATTCGCTTTTCCTTCTTTTTTCTCTCGCTGCATATTGGCGTAGCTGGTTAACCAATATGATATCTTGTCGTTGCGATAGGAACTGCATTTCTCATTAGGATTCCAAGGCTGTATCGTTTCCTCTTTACACTGTAGCTTTTGTAACCATTTTCTGTAGTGTTTTTCTTTCCTTTAGTTTTAGGATTGTGTGTGCCCGAAGTAATTACGTGTTTAAATCTTCGTCTTTTCGGTTCTCCACAAGTTGATGATCTCGTATATAAAGTCGAAGGTTCATTGCTCGTCTCCATTCTTTATTTTCTCCGTCACAGAACCAAAATATGCCATTCTTCGTTGTTGATGTAGAAGCGGGTTTTCCACGAAGACACTTCATTGCGGTGATGTTACGTTGAAGAGAATCAGTACTCGAATGGAACGACGCTGTATTTACTCTATGGTTACAGAACTGTTAATCGTTTGTATATATAGTCGAAGGTTCATCGCTCGTTTCCATTCTTTATCTTCTCCGTCACAGAACCGAAATGTTCCATTCTTCGTTGTTGAGGTAGAAGCGGGTTTTCCACGAAGACACTTCATTGCGGTGATGTTACGTTGAAGAGAATTACCCCACCAAACACCCCAAATGGCCCGGAGGGCCTTTTTCGTGGCCCTGTGGCCCGTTTGAGAACTATCTATCCCCGCTCACCTCCATGAATACCTCTCCCTCACAATTCACCCATCCACCCCTCAAATCGCCATATATAGCCGAAATTGTGACCCGCTGCATGCGAAGTTAAAGTAAATTTAAAAGTTAAAATTAAAAGTTAAAGCAAAGTTAAAGTAAAGTTAAAGTTAAAAGTTTAAACTGCTACGACTGCTACCTCTAGAAGACTGCTACCTCTGTCCTACTGGCACGAGTACCTGGACTTAGTATACCTTTTTAAAGCATTAGCTGGTTCATGTGACTCTTAAATTTCTATTAATTCCTCCAGCCGTGTAACAAGACGTACAAACCGATCAAATGAACTTGTTTTAAATATCCCTAAGTGAATAGCGTAACTTTTCAGAACAGTTTCTACTGTAGAACCCCTAGGATATTCAACTCTCTACCATCACATCTGCGAGACGTAAGCCTGCTGGAAAAATTTGGCATTGCTTGGGTATAACTGTTTGGCTATTGATGTCAACTGAATAGTTTAATTTACTACATAACATTTATACGACAAGTTTACAAAATGGCCCCGAGGGCCTTTTTCGTGGCCCTTTGGCCCTTTCTCTGGCGACACATCCTTCAAGATGGCCCTGTGGCCCGTTTGAGAAATATACCCCTGCATCATCTCCCGAACAACCCAGAAGCCCCCGCGTGAGCTCAGTAGCGCAAAGCAAAACAAGCGCCTGGGTACGAGGCTGCAAACAACCACACAATCCAAAATAAGTGCATCCCTAAAGCACCCTTAGTGCACCCCTAAAGCACCCTAATGCTAATTTAAGGGTGATAGAATTGACAAGGCACTGGGAGACAAATGCCCCAGTGGACGTGGGTTCGAATTGATCCAAACATGGCAATATTATTTTAATATCACACACCCCAATCAGAAACACATGCACATGACATGTCGAATATCAAATTTCAAATATTACATATATTTACACAAAAAGTTTATAAGTTATATACAAGTACCAACATATAAAACGAATCTTTGAACGTCAACTCGTGGCTAAACCCATTGATCAGCTTAATCACTGCCGCTAATGGATTTTAAATCGAATCTCTACATAGGAAAACACCTACTGAGTGGACTGTGACTGTTAGTTCTAACGTTATTTTATACACACGGTTAAACCTATTGATCATGCACTTAATCACTGCCGCTGGTGGGTTTTAAATTGAATTTTACAAGGGAGAATACCGAATGAATTGAATTGTCACAGTTAATTGTCACTGTCTATTTCACGCTAAATTCAGTGATTTTGTAGGCAGGATTTAAAAAAAAAATGTTTTCGAAATGTTTAGGTGGCTCTTAAAAAAACCGTTTGTTTGTTCGTTTTTTTGTTTTGTATGTATGATTTTTATAAATAAATAAATTATTGCCATGTTTGGATCGATTCGAACCCACGTCCACTGGGTCATTTGTCTCCCAGCGCCTTATCAATTCTATCACCCTTAAATTAGCATTAGGGTGCTTTAGGGGTGCACTAAGAGTGCTTTAGGGATGCACTTATTTTGGATTGTGTGGTTGTTTGCAGCCTCGTACACAGGCGCTTGTTTTGCTTTGCGCTACTGAGCTCACGGGGGCTTCTGGTTGTTCGGGAGATGATGCAGGGGTATATTTCTCAAACGGGCCACAGGGCCACGAAAAACGTTTTCGGTTCGAAACATCAACGAGAAAAATCTTCTTGTTGGACAGCGACCAATGCCGGATCTTGACCATTCGTCTTTCTTTCGTTTTATTGGCAATGAATCGCAGTTGAAAATGTTTACTGAGAATTGTAAACCGGCAAACCATTGCAAAGATTCTCTCCAAGATGACTAGATGAGAGAAGTACGGATGAGAGATCAATCACGAAGACGGAATGGACAGCCCCGAAGGGCGAAGGACAGGAAAATATTATTATGTTGTGTTGACATTTATTCCTGAAACTCCGTAATATTAATCATTATGAAACGTTGTTTTTGTCCGATTTAAATAAATTCTTTATCGAAATGATCACTTGAATGTGGCGAATCGAACGCTGTACGATTCGTCTACTTAAAATGTGAATATCAGAATTATATGAGAAAATGCGTAAGCGAGTAAAGTACCCAAAACTCGTCTTTAAATTAAAATCAGAGGACATGGCTTCAAGATCTATACGAGATCATCAACTTGTGGAGAACCGAAAAGACGAAGATTTAAACACAAAATTACTTCGGGCACACACAATCCTAAAATTAATCGTAGGCCCTCGGAACCCCGTATCAATTGGGCTTCTCGCCTGTTGGGGTATTCCGTTGACCTTAGTGAGAGTGATAAATCTACTAAACTATGGTGATGGTCCGTTTTAGTTTATATTTTTCTATGTCCACACGTTTTAAATCCTTAACAGTTGTTCACACTGCTTCCCGAAGTGTTTCTTCGACACAGGAATCGCTCAATCGATAAACGAAGGTTAGATAAGTGATAATTCTCCCGAAATGATTACTCTGCAAGTTATTTCTGCCGATTTGAACGCTTATGCTATCAAACATGTAATCCTTTAATTACGCTTAAAACACGCTTTTATCTATAAGATCAGGTGGACAGATTTATTCAAGCTAGCAGCTTAGTTAGTTCGCCTTATATTCTCGTTCTAACTCCTCACTCCGTCGCTCTCTATGAAGTAAAGCCGTTTAAGTAAACCAATTTAAAACTCTTAGAGGTATACTTCAGCTTCTCCTGTCCGGAAACATTATCTCTTTGTAGATGCTGTGAAAACACAGGTTCAATCGAACGCTGAATAGCGTGAAGGAAGCGTGATGACCGTATAAACTCCCTCCTACGAACGGGCCAAAAGGCCTTATCGGGCCAAAGAAGGCCAGATAGGGCCTAAACGGGCCTAATACACACATAGAGTGCCGCCTAAGTATACGATGGGAGTCCCAAGTGTATACACGAGACTAGGGTTAGGGATCGTAAAGGTGAAAGAGGCTTAGATATAATTACTTCCGTCCCTCACACTGAATAATATCTAATAAAACGGCTAAAAATACTAATTAGTTTCTGTTAGGTATGCCCCGTTAAAGTAAACGTTGAAAAATATGTATACTTTTGTAACTGATATAAATATTTTTTAACTCTATATTTATGTCGCATATTAATAAGGTTTTATATATCTCCATAAGTGCCCTTGTTTCTACACATGCTTTCAGGCGAAATATGCAAATATCGGTCGTAGGACAAGTTGGCCTGGCAACGCTTTGAAAGCAATGCCAACAGTTGTTCACACTGCTTCCCGAAGTGTTTCTCCCGAAATGATTGCTCGGCAAGTTATTTCTGCCGATTTGAACGCTTATGCTATCAAACATGTAATCCTTTAATTACGCTTAATGGCTCCCACGCTTTTATCGAAGATCAGGTGGACAAATTTATTCAAGCTTCTAGAGTTAGTCCGCTTTATATCCTCGTTCTAACTCCTCGCTCCGTCGTTCTCTATGAAGTAAAGCCGTTCAACCAATTTAAAACTCTTACATATTATACTTTTTCTGCCAGGAAACCTTATTTTGTAATTCCTGATCATTTTGCGAATGGTTTCTTCAGAATACTTTACCGCCAAAACTAAGTAACGATTTATTATTTTTCTATGTCGATGCGTTTGAGATCTTGAACAGTTCTTCAGACTGTTTCCCGAAGGGTTTCTTCCTCCATTGGAATCCCGTGCATTAACGCGAGATATAATTAGCGATAATTCGGCCAAATTCGTGAACATGTATGCAAATCTTAACCTTAACAACGTGAATATACATCATGACAACGGCGTCATAAAATAGCCGAGTCATCCAGTTTAACCAAGACGTTTATATTTATATTTTTTCAATATGTTTGAGATCTTGAACAGTTCTTCGCACTGTTTCCCGATGTGTTTCTTCATCATAGGAATTGTGTACACTAAAGCGAAATAAGCCATAATACGACCAAAATTATTATGGTTCATCTCTTAGCGGTGAAAACACAGGTTCAGTCAAAGTGGAATAGGGGTTGAGGCGTTCTTAACACTAATTACTTCACACAGAGAGCCACCTAAGTACACGATGGGGGTCCCAAAGGTACACGAGACTAGGGTTAGGGATCGTAAAGGTGAAAGAGGCTTAGAGGTAATTACTTCCGTCCCACACATGTCCCTCACACGGAATATTTAATAAAAAGACATTCTATGAGTTCGCAACCCGTTCGTCACATCAACAATACTAATTACTTTTTGTACGTAACGCTCTTTGTTCTGCCTAGTGTTCTATTGAAATACTAATGAGGCCGCATCATTTGATTGGTGGATGGGGGGGGGGGGTTACCTACCAACAGCTTACTTGTTAGCCTTATCCATGGGTGTGCCTGATAAATTGATTATGGATTGAACATGGTCATAAGAGTATAAATTCGCTTCATACCTACCAAAGAATACTTTTCAAATCAATGTATGTGACCTAAATAACCTGAATATCGTAGTTTGAGGTTGTAAAAATACTCGCATCGCGTATTAAAGGTGAATTAGGGTTCTATGTCATATGAACTGTGACATCATGTGCTGGGAAAAGCGGTCAATGTTGGCGGAAATGCAAATAAATTAAGTTTCTTCTCAACGTTATTTTGGTAGTCGCTATTGCAACATAATGACTGGGCAATACATGGCTCCACGATAGGTAGCACAAAAGTAGGAAACACAACACTTCGCAGAACATCGTCACGGTTATATACAAAAATGGCGTTTTTACTTGGATTATTCAACTTTTAAAATGTGTTGCAAGCATTTTCATAGCGCCATATTACTTTATTCCGACTAGCTAAGTCATATACGTTGAGTATGAAAAGTACTTTTTGTTGTTGCCAACATCCTTTAAAATGTGAGGTGTTTACATGTGTTTACAAGGCTCATTAAATTATGTTTTGTTGAAGTGTGCTTGATGTTGTTTTTCCTGTTTTTGAAATTTGAATTTACAACACAAGATATGGAATGGCGAAGGGAATATCAGTCGGAATATTAGAGTTATTAGATGGAAATATTAGAGAGAATATGAATTCATCGTTTTAGCATTGTTATCAGTCACTGTTTTCAGCGCCGCACGATCCCCTATTAGGAACTTTAAGATCTACGACACGGCAACCTCGACGACGCTGCCCTCTAAACGTTATCAAGCAGTGTGAATTTAAGCATTTTAAAAGAAGCCATCATAAATTGACTATCCTATATGAGGTTTGAAGTTTGTTTTATGACCTTCAAAACCCTCCAGTTCTCCCAAAACTATTGTGGTGTTTGTCAACCGATTAAGGAACAGCTCTCTTACGTCGTCCTGAAGACGCGAAAATGCTCAGAGTTGCGTTGTAAACAGAACGAGGACGGTGTTGAGAATACTCTTGAGACTACAAATTATTCGTTCTCTTTGTTTCGCATGAAGAATTCTGTTGTTCTGCAGGCCGCGTTGTCGAGGTTTCCGCATCGTAGATCTTAAAGTCCCTTATAGTTTATTGACAGGGGTATTCAAAAAGTACAAAGCAAAACGAGCATGTTATGTTGAATATAAGTGAAAATAACGACTGTACTTACGTATTACGTTTGACGGTGTTTGGGACGATATGCCCGAATTTCATGTGCTCAGAAGGGAAAAAATAAATGCTTGTATTGCATTGGTATCTGTTATTCTGTCAAGAGAGAGTTAAGTTTGGGCAGAACGATATTTCTTTCCCAACCTTGAGTCGTGTTGCGGTGTTTTCACGTGTTCAACAAATGCGTAAGCGTAATTTTATTATCAACTTTAATACTTAACCACATCCTATTTATCATAATTATGGTAATTCTGTTTATTTCTGCGTCTTTTGAAAGTTTCGCACGCCTCTTCGTTATGATAATACTCTTTTTATTCCCTCGCCTCATTGACGCAAGGTTGCTGCTGTACCGCCGAAATAATGTGTGGGAGGTCTAAGGTGTCAAGCGAAGGCCATTTGTCGGAGAGTGAAACGTGAACCTAACACTATTTATATCAAAACAGAGTGCCCTGCCAACACTACGCCTAGGAGATCTCACATTTCACTCCGGCACGTAGTACGTACATAAATTAATTTCTCGCTCTCCACCCCCCTCCCCCAGAGAGATTTCCAAAGTGGTCTTTACCAAAACTAGGCAGTACTGGTAAGTACTTTGTCTTACGATATATAATTGATCCACACAATCCTGTCCTGTGTACAGCCTGAATATACCCTGCACGACAGGCTACACAATCCTTGCTCTCGTAACCATAAATACCTATATTCCATTAACATTAGCCCGCAATCCACTATATCCCATAATATGAAGTTGACCGTGCGGGAGGAGGTCTTTGCGGCAAAATTATCCTGCCCACGATTTGTGTGAAGAGACCAAGGGCAGGATAATAACTTCTCCCCAAAATAAAACTTTCCTCCACGGATTTCATTTCTTTCTCGGAGAGCTCCTAAACACTATTTAGTCAATATTTATACAATACGAATGTTTGAATAAAACTAATGTTTTACTACTTTAAAATTAATGTTTTAAACAATGTTTGTGTAAATTTACGCAAACGTCGAGTAGATCTAAGGAAAATTTTAGTAACGTTTTCCAATCAAATGTTTGAGTAAGGTCGTTTTGAGTAAATACGATTTTATACTCGATAAATTGAGTAAACATACTCACATTGAAGCTAAAAAGATATAGTAGAGTAAAGTTGACGTTTTACTCAACTGCCGTCTATACTCAACTACCGAGTATACTCGCGGTATAGTCCAACGAGTATACACGACATCTTGCTAAAGCTTTTACTCACTGTGCTGAGTTAAGTCACCAAGATGGCGACAGCGGTTAAAAAGTAATTAACATTTTAGCATTTAAAAGAAATCGCGGTTACAGTACTTGACTATCATAAACCAGTTTGTGGTCTAGCGGTCACCACATATTTCTATAAACCGGAAGACACAGGTTCATATTCTGGGTCGTACATAAGCTTTTCCTTAGATTTCCTCAACTAAAACAGCTTGTATCTTCAAGATAGTAGATAGATATTAACTTATATGTGTATTTATTTGATAAGCCATTATACCTTCGGCTCGAGTTTGTCATGTGGCTACTTTCGGAATTAGTGGTGTCTCGTGGCTACTTTCGGAATTAGTGGAGTATACTCGGTAGTTGAGTATAGACGGTAGTTGAGTAAAACGTCAACTTTACTCTACTATATCTTTTTAGCTTCAATGTGAGTATGTTTACTCAATTTATCGAGTATAAAATCGTATTTACTCAAAACGACCTTACTCAAACATTTGATTGGAAAACGTTACTAAAATTTTCCTTAGATCTACTCGACGTTTGCGTAAATTTACACAAATATTGAGTAAAACATTAATTTTAAAGTAGTAAAACATTAGTTTTATTCAAACATTTGTATTGTATACTGACTAAATAGTGTTTAGGAGCTCTCCGAGAAAGAAATGAAATCCGTGGAGGAAAGTTTTATTTTGGGGAGAAGTTATTATTCCTGCCCTTGGTCTCTTCACACAAATCGTGGGCAGGATAATTTTGCCGTAAAGACCTCCTCCCGCTCGGTCAACTTCATATCATGGGATATAGTGGATTGCGGGCTAATGTTAATGGAATGTAGGTATTTATGGTGCAGGGTATATTCAGGCTGTACACAGGCCAGGATTGTGTGGATCAATTATATATCGTAAGACAAAGTACTTACTAGTACTGCCTTGTTTTGGTAACTAAGACCACTTTGAAAATCTCTCTGGGGGAGGTACTACAGCCTGGTTTCCATATGATCTGGTTTCCATATGGCGATCGCAGCGATCGTAGCGATCGCGATTGCCTAGATAGAAAATGTTCTATCTCGGCGATCGTAGCGATCGCAGCGATTATATGGAAACACTGGTTCAGCGATCCTGGCGAGTCTCAGCGATCGGTACGGTACCCCGGTCCCCAGCGACATTCGGCTATATATCTATAAAACACATCACTGTGGTACGGTTCCTTCATTGTATACATCACGCAAATTTAGATGAATCAGTGAAACTAAAGCATTTTATGTAAATATTTTATGTAAATATCTGTAAAAGAATTATCTGTCTTGAAGACGTATAGCTGTGCCCGAAGCTGTGGGACGAGAGTGTGAAAAGCTAGTCCAAGCTCTTCTCTCATTCGAAATATCTGTCGAACCCAAAAACGTTGTTTCCTTGGCGCAAGTTCGCCCAAACAAACTGGGACGAGATTAAGGCAGCACTTTTAAAATGCAATCCGAACGAGTTCTTTTTACGGGAGGCCGATTATACGTTAGAGTTTAGACACATGATAAATTCGATGTTTGAAACCGACGTCGAATTTTGTCGAACCTAATGCATGTGTATTATAGATTCGACACATGATAAATTCGACGTTTGAAATAGGCCTAAATGATAAGAGCAACTAGAATAAAAAGCTGTGCTTGCGATAGTAAAAGAAAGTTGTCTTTGTTTACTTCGTCCATAACGATCGCTTCAATCGCCACGATCGCCGGTTTTAAAATTGAGCGATCGCAGCGATCGTAGCGATCGTAGCGATCGTAGCGATCATATAGCAACCAGGCAGAGTGAAATGTGATATCTCCTAGGCGTAGCGTTGGCAGGGCACTATAGGGTTTAGGGGGTCACGTTTCACTCTCCGACAAAGGGCCTTCGCTTGACACCTTAGACCTCCCACACATTATTTCGGCGGTATACCAGCAACCTTGCGTCAAGGAGGCGAGGGAATAAAAAGAGTATTATCATAACGAAGAGGCGTGCGAAACTTTCAAACCTGCCAACACTACGCCTAGGAGATCTCTCTGAGGCTAGACACCACTAATTCCGAAAGTAGCCGCCCCGGTTACTTTCGAGATTCTACGGAGCATATATTAGCAAAAGAACGATAGATAATATGTAATGTATTACCTTGTTCTTTTAAAAAGCCCGCTTAACTTTCTGAATAAAAATAGAAATTTAATGCGACGTTTTGATAGATAAAATATATGAGCGGCCGATCTTTATCTGATATACAAACTCGAGGCGAAGGTATATGGCTTATCAAATAAATACACATATAAGTTAATATCTATCTACTATCTTGAAGATACAAGCTGTTTTAGCTGAGAAAATCGAAGGAAAAGTTTATGTACGACCCAGAATATGAACCTGTGTCTTCCGGTTTATAGAAATATGTGGTGACCGCTAGACCACAAACTGGTTTATGATAGTCAAGTACTGTAACCCCGATTTCTTTTAAATGCTAAAATGTTAATTACTTTTTAACCGCTGTCGCCATCTTGGTGACTTAACTCAGCACAGTGAGTAAAAGCTTTAGCAAGATGTCGAGTATACTCGCTAGACTATATACCGAGTATACTCGGTAGTTGAGTATAGACGGTACTGTAGTTGAGTAAAACGTCAACTTTACTCTACTATATCTTTTTAGCTTCAATGTGAGTATGTTCAGTCAAAATCGTATTTACTCAAAACGAACTAAAATTTTCCTTAGATCTACTCGACGTTTGCGTAAATTTACACAAATATTGAGTAAAACATTAATTTTAAAGTAGTAAAAAATTAGTTTTATTCAAACATTCGTATTGTATACTGACTAAATAGTGTTTAGGAGCTCTCCGAGAAAGAAATGAAATCCGTGGAGGAAAGTTTTATTTTGGGGAGAAGTTATTATCCTGCCCTTGGTCTCTTCACACAAATCGTGGGCAGGATAATTTTGCCGTAAAGACCTCCTCCCGCTCGGTCGACTTCATATTATGGGATATAGTGGATTGCGGGATAATCAGTTAATGGCATGTAGGTATTTATGGCAACGAGAGCAAGGATTGTGTAGCCTGTCGTGCAGGGTATATTCAGGCTGTACACATGCCAGGATTGTGTGGATCAATTATATATCGTACGACAAAGTACTTACCAGTACTGCCTAGTTTTGGTAACTAAGACCACTTTGGAAATCTCTCTGGGGGAGGTACTACGTGCCGGAGTGAAATGTGAGATCTCCTAGGCGTAGTAGTGTTGGCAGGGCACTCTGTGTTGATATAAATAGTGTTTATAGGGGGTCTTACCGTGTCTCACGATCTTCGTGTTAGGTTCACGTTTCACTCTCCGACAAAGGGCCTTCGCTTGACACCTTAGACCTCCCACACATTATTTCGGCGGTACACCAGCAACCTTGCGTCAATGAGGCGAGGGAATAAAAAGAGTATTATCATAACGAAGAGGCGTGCGAAACTTTCAAAAGACGCATAAATAAACAGAATTACCATAATTATGATAAATAGGATGTGGTAAAGTATTAAAGTACAAAACAACAGAATTCTTCATGCGAAACAAAGAGAGGCAGGGGGAAGACCGAAAACGCGCACGAGGGGACTGGGGGGGGGGAGGGAGAGCCTGCACGAAGTCCACTGTTTTGTCGTATTTACTCGTCCTCTCAGGGGACGAGAAATGTGATTGGTTGGAAATGACAGATATCCTAATTATTCATTATTGCGCGTCATGGCACAGTACTTGTTTACGAAGAGAGATGTATTAAAATCGCTGTTATGCACACAGGATTTGGGAAGAGTTTGATATTTCAGTCGCTGGTATTCTTCACACTGCATAATGTTCTGCTCCAGGGGTGGATCTAGGGATTTTTGTGACTAGTTTCCGAACGCCGAAGGCGTGAGAATCGAGTCCCAAAGGCACGAGATTTCTAGGAGGGTTCGGGGGGCATGCTCCCCGTCATTGCCGACGAGATATCAGAGCTCAAGTCAATGGGAATAACAGCGTGCTCTATTGGCGACTATATTGACTATTGAGTATGGACGATATTTTCGGTGGTATATATCATATTGTATATGGATCTGGAGAGTTTGTTACAGACGTGAAAACTTGGCAGCGTGTGCAGACTACCCGTCAATTTTTAAACGTTTGTTTACATACAATAAAAAGCCGCATCTTTGACACTAGTATGTTCATCGGCAAATAGAGCTTTCTTCCTTGATGTTTTTTTTCGCCAGGAGAGCATTGCCGTGGAAATTTGCGAATAGGATTTGCTCTCTCTGGAGTGACGGCTTCAGCTACCTTTCTCTTCACTGCAACGCAATATGGGATTTCGGGGTTTACATCGGGTTTGATCGCTATCGATAACGGTTTGTACGTCACCGCAAGATTTCTTAGTTTTCTTGCGCACGGACTCCAAGCTACTTGAGAAGATGATGGAGATGGATCTATAAAGACTTCTTGCACAAGCGGCAACATTCGTTTTGATATGTTTCAGATTTATATTTTATAATATTTTCTTTAGCCATAAATTTGCAAATGTAAACAATCACTGCTATTGGTTAATTTTCACAGCTAGGCGGATACGAGAAAACAGTAGACCTCCTGCAGGCTCTCCCTCTCCTTCTCCTAGCGCGCGTTTTCGCTCTCCCCCCCCCCCCCCCCCCCCCCCTTCGAGAGCCGCTACGCAGCCGCCATTCTAAAAATAACCGCCCTCCGATAGTAACCGCCCCTTCGAAAGTAGCCGACTTTTTAACATTACTATGAAAAATCGAAAGTAGCCGCCCTTCTTAAAGTAACCGCACCCCTCGAAAGTAGCCGCTTGCAATATATTTTTTGTGGCAGTATTTTTTTATAGAAAAACTGAAGATTTCTGTTATGAAAGAAAAAGCAACTAATAAATGGAACAGACAACTTTAGAAACGTTGTGAGATAATTAAAAGAGTGGTTCAAATAAAATGCACACTGCACCAAGGCTGATGGATGGATTCTCCGTCGATATTCGACGTTGAGGGAACCATGCTAACATTCCAGAGACTTGTAGATCCATATGGTCGCGAACGGGGATGGTATATCACCACTATGCCACTGCCGATACAAAAACTAGCAACCCCAAAGTAATCGCCCTCTGAAAGTAACCGCCCCTCGTACCCAGGGTCTTCTCAGAGCCAGGGGAGGGAGCGCCCGGGATTGGAGGGGAGTGGAGCGAGGGAAGAGAAGACCCTGGTAAAGGCTGGTCACGTGACTCCAAGGATATTGGATTATTTTGTAACCTGGCTTATTCTCGCTTATATCATCCAGGGGGCCGGATCGCTGTAAAAACATAGACAGTACGGACTGCACAGAAGTTGAAAGATGGTGGATCACTTGGAAAACTACGTTGATTTACTGGACATTTGTTGCTGTCATATTAAAGATAAATGATGATCAACGCCAGAACAGTTCGAATTTACAGTCTGACTGTTGAAAGCATTTATAGGGATTTCAGATTTCATGTGTGGTTTCGGTCTCGACGTTTTATATTCAAACTGCATATTTCGAACTGTTCTGGCGTTGATCATCATTTATCTTTAATATGACAGCAATTAAATGTCCAGTAAATCAACGTATTTTTCGAAGTAATCCACCATCTTTCAACTTCTGTCTGCAGTCCGTACTGTCTTTCCAATAAATTGTAATATTTTTAAATTATCCATATACTGTACTTTCAATTATAAACGTTTGTGGTATGTTTTCACAGCGAGCTGGCCGCCCAGATGATATAAGCGAGAATAAGCCAGGCTACAAAATAATCCAATATCCTTGGAGTCACGTGACCAGCCTTTACCAGGGTCTTCTCTTCCCTCGCTCCACTCCCCTCCTGGGACTGTGGACCATAGAAAGATACATTGATAAAATGAAATTATTGTTCCTTCACAAACTGCTAACTGCACCATCATCGTCGACATATAAGGAGTTATTTGTCAAACGTCTTTTTTCCTACATGTACCGTCTGGCTGAAAAGCCCCTTGGATTTGTTCCTGACATTATTAATCTCCTGCGCAAGTATGGGCTCTATTATGTCCTACATGACTTCATGGTCAGTGGTCATACCCCTTCTTATCATGTCTGGAAGAATACGATCCAGGACAAAATCCATCAGCACCAAATTGAATGCTGGAGACTTGATACATGCAAAATTAATGACCTTCGTCATTTTATTTGTACTCACAACAATCTCGTGCCTCTAGATTTGTGGCAGGTGGCCAAAAGAAACCCTTATTTTATAGGAGCACTAACAAACTCGGTAAACATTCTCTGTGGCAATATTCCAAGTATTTTAGCTGACTTATCCCTGGACAACGGTCAATTTTACACATGTATACTGTGCAATAAACGTTTTTCTGATATTGTTATGCATTTTGTAATTAACTGCGAATTTTGTGCAACCAAGCGTGAAGAAATGCTTGACAGACTACAAGATATCCTCGATGTGCAACACAGCGCCATATTATTTGCTCACGATGATGAAGATCTGTATAGAATTCTCCTTAGTGGTAATCTTCTGTGCCTTAAAGAACATGACAATTTATACTTTGACCAATTTCTTATTACAACTAGTATAGGGATATTTAAGCTTATCCAAGCTGCTGCAGTACTAAGGTTACAAGAGACTGTTAGTTTCTAACCTCTTTTTATGTTTATATTTTATGATTGATTTATATTTTATGATTGAATAATCAAAAATTGTATACATGTATTAGCTAGAAAGTTAAATTATTAACGTTCTTAATTTTTTTAACTTTTAATTGTTTAATCCCTTTTCTAGTTTTTAACTGATGGTTTGATAATTTAGTAGTAATAATTTGTATATAGTTAATAGTTCATATTTTTAATCCTGACCCGGGGATAATACGGGAATCTTCAGTATTTTAAATTATATTCTAAAATGGCGTCGTGGCGGATGGTCACGTATTTGTGAGCTCCGCCGTTTTTTAAAAGTTTTAGTACGATTTTAGTTTGTATTTGAATTAAAATACATTGAATTGTTTTACAATATACTGGGATAGATATCGCTGGTTATTGAGCTATATGTATGATATATTCTGGTTTTATCAACGAAATATCTAGTCATCTTATCATCACGATTTGATAACCGATTTGTACGCTATGATGACTTTGGACGATGTTATTGCTCTGTTCAAACGTTCTGCAAAGGAGGATTTTGTCAGCAACTTACTTGACGAAGGCACGGTGGAGACCTTAACAGGTACAAATATTAGGTTGGCTGAGAAATGTCAAGCAATCCAAGGCTTTCCAAAAGGTGAATTTTATGCCAGACGATAGCCGAAGGGTGTTAGTTCGTTCTGCAGTTTGGAAGAGCGTTTGGTGAACGACATAGCTGAGCTTTTGAACTGTTTAGATACAGAGGCTATTTCTCCTGAGATACGGAATATGTTTAAAACACCTATGATATCTGTTGAAGAAGATGTCAACAAATCGACGGAGAAAGCCAATTCGGCTTTGCATTTGAGTGCCAATAAATATTCAAGCCCGATTATGTCGCATCGTCCTAGCGGCTGGTCTGGTATGAAATGTCAGGTTTCGTCGATTGAGAGTGGGTTTCAATTGTTTAAGGAAAAGGTATCTGGTGATATTAGGCGACTCGAAGAAAAGATTAAGCGTTTGACGGCAGCAGTTGAAAGTCAAAATGCTGAAATTAACTCGCTAAAAGAAGAAAATCAAAGTCTACGGGAAATTTGCATAACCTCTAGTCAACAACATTCACAACGTCCCTCTGGGAGTTCAACACAATTGTTCAAGGAATCTGCCTGTGCAGCTGGAAATAAATCCATTATATTGGAGCACAACTCATCTGAAACCTCTGTGATAAATGACGGCCAGACAGATTCTCTAACAGGTTATCAAACCAGTGAATCATTATCCTGTAGAGGAAGAATTACAATAGAAAAATCTACGCATGAAATTGCAACGGAAATTGATGCACCTCTTTCTCGTTCAGAAGGCAGTGAGAATGCTCCTACAGGTTCGATAATCGACAGAAATCAGTCGCCAAAAAGTACTACAGGAAAGGTGATAGCATCACGACCGCTATACAGTGAAAAGGCCAAGCAAACCAGGGCGGACAATCATGCGAAAGATAATCAGCAATCGCAAGACATACAACAACAAGAAGTCGGCCAATTGACAAATCCAAGAGAAATCCAAGCTGGCTGTTTGGAGGGAGTCAGTGCAGTTGATGGAAATTTTATTGGAGTAGAAAGGAAAAGAAGGAAAGTAAGTCCTTTCTTCTTGAGTGGCATTTCTGAGAATGTTAAGCAAACTGAAATTTTATCCTATTTGGAAAGGCAGGGAATTAGACCAACTCTGCTTAGAGTTTTTTCCAGCAAGCGAAAGGGAACTGTGTCAGCCAAAATAAACATACCAAATTCTTGCAGCTTGGATGTTCTAAAGAAAGATTTTTGGCCTAAATTTGTGGTTTGCAAGCCATGGTTGTCCAAAGTGAAAATGGAGAAAAATGCAAAAGAGAAGGCACTGGCGAGTCAGGCCACAGTTCAAACTACTTTGGTGTAATGGCCCATTCAAAGAACGCATATTTATCTAAAACCGTTAAAACTCTTAGGCTAACAACCTGGAACATCAGTGGAGTGATGTATAATTTACTATTCTTACAGGAACTCCTTGCTGACTGCGATATTTGTTTCCTGCAGGAACATTGGTTATACCCCGACTCTCTGTCGTTTTTGCAAACTGTGGATCCGAATTTTAAATCTTGGGGAATATCGAGTTCGGAACTCAATTTAGATTCTATATCAAGACGTGGTAAAGGCGGCCTCGCATTCATTTGGAGGAAGAGCTTGGACTTTTACTGCGAAATTGTGGATGATATAAGCTGTGATAGAATCGCAGTACTCAACTTGAGATGTACAAACGGTGAACAAATCTATATTATTGGAGTATATTTACCAACAACATCGGAATCAGCTGAACAATACCATTTGTTTGTCGGTCGTCTTGAAAATACGATTTATGAACTGAAAGACAGGGGAACAGTTATCGTGATGGGTGATTTCAATGCGCATATTGGTAAGTCTGGAGGACCACGAAGCTTCCCACAGTCCAATTCCAGGGGGTGCAAAATTGGCAAACTTATAGAAGACTTCGATCTCCTATCAGTCAATTCCCAGCTTTTCTGTGAAGGACCAGTAGAGACGTTCTATTCAAATGGAGGTATCACACAAACTACAGTGGATCATATTTTCTTTCCTAGAGACAAAATTCAGTTGGTTGAACATTGCACTGTGTTGGAAGATTGCAGTTCAAATCTTTCATTTCATCGACCAATTTCCTGCACTATCCGAGTTAATTTGAGAACGAAACATTCGAAGCCTTACGAACAAAAACTGTTATGGGAAAAGACTGAAAATCAGCTCCATTTAAAGAAATACCAAGATGAAGTTACAGTACGTCTACACAAGAGCTTTCCTGAGAGTCTGGATATTAATTCTCCTTCAGAAGTTGAGGAACTTGTCGGAGTAATCGTTACTGAGCTCGAGGAAGCTGCACTTTCCACTATTCCAACTGCAAAGTTTAAACCATACCTGAAGAGTTACTGGAATGATTCTCTTACGTCCCTTAGTAAAAATGTGAAACATTTTCGCAGGATATGGATTGAGAGTGGTCAACCTAGAGGCAGAGAACATCAATCTTTTACTGACTATAAAGATGCAAAGAAAGAATTTCGCAAGGCGCAACGCAGAGCAATCTATGATGAGGAAACAACATGTCAAAGACGATTGGAAGACAAGTACGATACAGACAGAAGTAAGTTTTATGGGAAGATCTCGCGTATGCGAAGGAACAATAGTGCTGCTAAATATGTTCTAGAGGTTGATGGTAAATGTGTCGATGACGAGGATGAACTGCTGTCAGTATGGAAAAATCATTATGAAGAACTATATACTCCAAAGGATCAACCTGAATTTGATAATCAGTTTAAGTGTTTCGTTCAAGATAAGCTGGTAGATTATGCCAAAGAAAGCTACCATCACAGTGACCCTCTCGATGAGCCATTTCAAGTTGACGAAGTTAGAGCCGTTTGCGTAAAGCTCCCCAATGGCAAGGCAGGTGGTTTAGATAATATCACCTATGAACATTTAAAGTATGGTGGAAATGCACTCTACAATTGCCTGACGAAAATATACAATGCCATAAGGATATTAGAGTGTGTAGCGGAAAATTGGTCCACTGGTGCCATTATTTCACTGCTTAAAAGTGGTAAGAAAAATAAGCGTGATAAAGGCAGCTATAGGGGAATCACTCTATTAAACGTGACAGGAAAAGTACTAGAACGTTTGATCCTCAATCGTTGGATGCCTACATTTAAACAACTTGGTGTCCCAAATCCCTTTCAATTTGCCTACCAAGAAGACAAGAGCTGTGTTTTGGCGAGCTTTACTTTACAGGAGATGGTGCACCACAATGTTGAAAAAGGGAGCAAAGTTTACTGCTGCTTTTTGGACTCTTCCAAAGCGTTTGACACTGTTTGGTTGGATGGGCTGTTTTTCAAACTCTTCAACATTGGATTAAAAGGAAGGACATGGAGAATTCTTCGGCAGTGGTACAGTCAGATGAGTAGCTGTGTCTCCTTAAACGGGATGATGTCATCAATGTTTCCTGTTAAACAAGGAGTACGGCAAGGAGGTGTCTTGTCACCTTGGCTGTTTCTCTGTTTCAATAATGACATTCCAGATATTTTGGACTCAAGTGGCTATGGGATTACAGTAGGAGATATTCACTGTTCCTCGATTCTTGTTGCCGATGATATAACACTACTATCGCTTCGTGTCAAGGGTCTACAGTGCATGATAGATACAGTGGAAGAATATAGTAAAAAATGGAGGTTTAATTTTAATCCGGATAAAACAGTAATTGTCACATTTGGTGAAACCAGCCAGATGAACATTCTCCGAAAACCTACAAGAAAGTGGTTTATCAATGGTATTGGAATTGATGAGAAAACGTCTTGGGATCATGTTGGAATTACTCTGAGCGGGAACTTTTCCAGTTATGAAAGGTCAAAAACGGCTGCGAAGAAAGGAAAATCAGTCATTGGTGAACTAATGAATGTGGGATTCCGACCAGCGGGAATAAATCCAATCTGCGGATCAAATGTATGGAAATCGTTCGGCATTCCTTCCATGCTGTATGGGTGTGAAGTGTGGTCGGGTTTAACAATGACAGAAGATACACTGTTGAAACGAACAAATACGTTTGCGGCAAAACGATTTCAAGGACTATGTCAAACAACCCATTCAGCCGGAGCTCTTGGAACAATTGGTATGTGGTCAATTATAGGTCACATAAACAAATCAAAACTTTTGTTTTTACGCACCCTGTGTCACATGTCTCCCTTACGTCTGGAGAAGCGATTGTTTATCAAGAGGTTGTTCTCTTTTACAGAGAATGATCCGACATGTCTTGGCTTCATTCCTGATATCATAAGAATTCTAAAATTGTACAAATTATTTTCTTATTTTTGTGACTACTTGGAGGATTGTGTATTTCCCCAAAAAAAGTGAATGGCGAAAGTTGGTGGTCGATTCGATAAATGAACATGAAACAGAATGTTGGCGATCAGATATGTCACAGAAACCCAACTTAGTCCATCTCAAAAATACACATCATGAGTTAAAGCCTATCATTCACTGGAAAACAGCAAAGAGATACCCAATATATAGAGGTGCCATCGCCAATTTGGTTAACTTATATTGTGGAAATGTTCCCACTCCTATATTCAACGCAGTGGTAGAGGAAGAATCGAAATATCTATGTAAAATCTGCAATAGGAAACTTTCGGATATTGGATACCATTACATCATGGACTGTGCTGGAACAAACAATCAAAGAGATGACATGTGGGACAATTTAACTGATGAACTGCCGATTCAAGTTGTCTCTTCCTTATATAATCTTGATGATGAAGACTTATATGACACATTGATTAGTGGTAAATGTATTAGCATATCTAATGATAATAACACTGTTGATCGGTTTCTTATTATAATTGCACAGGCAGTTTTAAAAATTTTCAGAAAAGTCACTGACCTTTCCGAGCAATTCTAATTAATCGTACTTTTTATCTATCCTGAATTAATTATATAGTTATGTAAATATTTTTAATGGCATTGTATTGTATTTTAAGCACTTTCTAGTTTTAGCATAATATAATTTAATATACGTATTTTGTAGATACGTGCTCTCCAGAATTGGAGGTAATAAAGACATTCTATCTATCTATCTATCTATCTATCTATCTATCTATCTATCTATCTATCTATCTATCTATCTATCTATCTATCTATCTATCTATCTATCTATCTATCTATCTATCTATCTATCTATATATATATCTATCTATCTATCTATCTATCTATCTATCTATCTATCTAATTCATCAATGGCAGAAAGCTGTCTAAAACATGCAAAGTAACTTCCAAGTCTTTCCCTGGGGCAACAGTTGAAGACCTTGAACATTACGTCCAACCGACTTTGCATCGTAAACCGGATAACATTATTATCCATGCTGGAACAAATAATTTACGAAATGACAGCCCAAAGCAGATCAAGGCTAAAGTAAGTAAACTTGTTGATGTCATCAAGAAAGAACAACTATCTGTGGATATCACAATATCTTCTGTTATCCAGAGAAATGATAACAAAACCCTCAATATGAAGGTATCAGAGGTAAATGATTTACTCAAAAACTTTTGTGAAGAAAGTGATTTTGAATTTCTAAACAATGACAATATCCATGAAAACTGCCTAAATGCTGGAGGATTACACCTTAACCCTAAAGGTATTCATACTCAAGCTAGTAATTTTAGAAAGTTAATTAATTATTGATATAATGTTGTCAATGCAGATCAACTAACAAATCCATGCTCACCATCATTCCCAACCTCAAATGATGAAATTGACCTTTCCAAAATTAGGGGATTTAAAATGGGCTTGTTAAATATTAATAGTCTTCCTAAACATATTGACGAGCTACAAATATATGTAGCAGATGGTTCTTTTGATGTTTTAACCATAAACGAAACCAAATTAGATCAGTATGATACTGATTCATTAATACACCTTTCAGGCTATACATGCACCCGAAAAGATCGGAACAAACATGGCGGTGGGGTCTGCATTTATATTCGAGACTCTATTAATTTTACAAGAAAACATGATCTTGAAGACAGTGATTTAGAAATGATTACAGTTGAAATAAAAAAGCCAAATTCAAATCCATTTTTAGTAACTACATGGTATAGACCGCCCAAATCTCCAGATGAACTGTTTGACAAGTTTGAAGACATTATCAAAAAAATTGACCCAAAATACAAAGAATATTACATTTTAGGAGATTTGAACTGTGATTTAATTTCATCCAGAACTGCTTCACATACACAAAAACTGGATCAATTGTTAAATAATTACCAGTTGTCCCAGCTAATTGTAGAACCAACCAGAGTAACAGAGCAAACTAAAACATTAATCGATCTGGTGATCACAAATAATACCGAAAGTCTTACTCAATGGGATGTTATTACCACTTCATTCAGTGACCATAACTTAATTTATGCAGTCCGTAAAATAGGTATTCGGAGAGGATCTCCTCGATTTGTAGAGACTAGGTGCTTCAAAAATTTTAATGAATTAAAATTTGTACAAGATATTAAAAATGCAAATTGGCCAACTCCCAGCAATTATAAAAATATTAACAATAAGTGGGAAGAATGGAAAAACACTATGCAAACTATCCTTGATAAACATGCACCATGTCGAACTAAGAGAATTCGTAACAAACCATCTCCATGGATTAACCCTGAAGTCAAACGTGAAATGTATGCCAGAGATTTATTCAAGAAAAAAGCAACTAAATCTAACTCACCTGCTGACTGGCTTCGTTTCAAAGAAAAAAGAAACGAAGTCAATCAGTTGGTGAGAACGACGAAAAAACTTTACTACCAAAATGAAGTTAAAAATAATTTGGGCAATCCAAAGGGTACATGGAAAGTATTAAACAACCTTATGGGAAAAAAGGCTAAGGGCACTGAAGTTAAGAAAATAAATATTTCACCTTCCGAGTCCATTACCAATGCCAAGGATATTGCAAACACCCCTAACACTCATTTTACTGAAATTGGTCCTAAACTGGCATCAAAAATACCATCGCCGTCAAATGAAAAATCTTTCAAAGATTATTTACCTACAAACAACTCAATTTTTAGCTTTGAAAAGGTCTATCCTTCTCAAGTCCTAAATTTACTCAAAAGCAGTGATGCAGGAAAAGCAGTTGGAGTAGATAAATTTACAAACAAGATTTTGAAAATATCTGCACCATATATATGTGCATCGTTAACTGATCTATTCAATTTTTCACTCGAAGCCAATATAGTCCCCTGTGACTGGAAAATGGCAAAAGTGACACCAATATTCAAAACAGGAGACCGTTGTGATTCGAACAATTATAGACCCATTTCTGTTATCTCAGCAGTTGCTCGTATTTTTGAAAAACTTGTATATATCACCAACTAGAAAGCTATGTAACAAAACACAACTTGATAAATCCAAAACAATCTGGTTTCCGTTCATTGTTTTCCACTACAACAGCAATGTTGGATCTTACCAATGAATGGTGTTTCAACATTGACAGGAAACTTGTTAATGGTGCCCTATTTTTAGACCTAAAAAAGGCTTTTGATACTGTTGATCACGAAATACTTCTACAGAAGTTGCATTATTTTGGCGTAGATCAGCCAGCTATTGCCTGGTTTAAATCGGATGCAAATGTGTACCGTAAATGGCACCCTATCTGATACACAACAGCTTTCCTGTGGTGTTCCACAAGGGACTATTTTAGGCCCACTTCTTTTCCTAATATATATAAATGATTTACCAAGTTGTGTTACATATAGTTCAACGAGAATGTATGCTGATGATACCAACCTAACTGTATCAAGCTGTAACATTCAAGAGATTGAATAAATGTTACAAAATGATATTCAGTGTGTAGTTGAATGGCTTTGTGTTAATAAGCTCACACTGAATGTAATTAAATCTGAATTTATGGTGATTGGCTCCAGACAAAGGTTAGCCACCCTTACTGAAAATTTAGATTTATCAGTTAATGGTATTGCCTTAAAACAGGCTCATGAGGTTAAGTGCTTAGGCCTAAAGATTGATGATTCTCTAACTTGGAAAGGTCATGTAGAAAGCATCAAAAAGAAAGTTTCAACAAATTTAAGGGCTTTGAAAAAAGCCAAACCATTCCTTAATCGCCAGTTTCTCATTAATGTTTATAACTCAATAGTTGAACCCCACTTCAATTATTGCAGTATTGTGTGGGATAGCATTGACAAGACGTTGGCAGATCAACTCCAAAAATTACAAAATCGTGCAGCTCGTATCATTACAGGTGCACCGTACACTGTCCACACGTGTGACGTTTTGCTCTGACCTGAACATGAATTCAGTCTGGAGACGTGGCAAGGGTGGTCTTGCCTTTCTCTAGAGAAAAAGCATTGACTTGAGTTTGGAAACTCTTGAGAACATCGGCAACGACCGTATAATTGTCCTTCGTGTCACTGCTACAGATCGTTCCATTTATATTATCAATGTTTATATGCCTTCAAGTAACGCCACCATGTCAGATTATAAGTCATGTTTAGATGAACTTGATGACATAATACTCCAACTATCTCAACTTGGTCAAGTAATAATTGCTGGCGATTTTAATGCTCACATAGGAAGCATTGGCGGTCCCAGAAGTTTTTCTTCAGTAAATAGGAAAGGCCTCGTAATGGGTGCCCTGATGGAAAAACATCGCCTAATATCCTTGAACTCGCAAGTATCTGCCAATGGCCCAATTGAAACCTACTCAGCGAACGAAGGAACTTGTCTAACTACGGTTGATCACATCATGATAATGGCTGATTTTGCCGATCTTGTCATAACTTGCGAAGTAAAGACCGAACATTGTCTTAATATGTCTTACCATTACCCCATCGCTTGTGTTCTGCAGATGCCCGTAACGCACCGGATAGAAAATACTGTAAAACGTACTCAAACAGCTTGGAACACCATAAAACATGATCGGGTAAAACGAAGATATGAACTGAGTGTTAATAATCATTTACATAATCTAATCAATTACCAAGCTGAAATTACCTCAATCGCTGAAATTGATACCGTAACATCGAAAATAACAACGGCACTTCTCTCTGCTGCTTCAGAGTCGATTCCAAAAATGAAATTCAAGAAAAATCTGAAATCTTATTGGAAAAACGGCCTTGGTCAAATGCATAGCGAAATGAGAAAATATAGAAATATTTGGATCAGCCATGGACGCCCAAGGAATGCAAACAATCCTACCTTTATTGATTACAAGAATGCAAAACGCGAGTTTCGTAAAATCCTCAGAAGGAAAGCCTATGAGCATGAAGTGAATGAGTTCGTAGACCTCACGAACACCTTTGACTCAAACAGATGTAGCTTCCAGAGGATAATGTCTAAGAAGAGGGCCAAAGTAAACAACCGAAAGAACAAATTGAAAGAAGACGGTAGAATAGTTACTGACGAAAAAGAGTTATTAACAATTTGGAAACGTTATTATGAAAATCTGTACACACCTTTGCAGAATCCTTTGTTTGATGAAAGTTTCAAGAAGCATGTTGCAGCCAAAATTGACGAATATTGTCAGGAAAGCCAACAAGACGACTACGACGATCCTCTGGATGATCCTTTCGAAGTTAGCCATGTAGCATTAGCTTGCTCAAAACTACCTAATGGGAAATCGTGTGGTTCTGATGGCCTCGTTTACGAACATTTAAAATATGCAGACGAAGCTCTTTACGTTATATTAACCAAGCTGTTTAACGCGATAAGATCGATAGAGGACGTTCCAACGTCATCAACCATAGGTGTGATCGTCTCACTCTTTAAAGGGAAAAACAAAAACCGGTTAAACAAATCTAATTACCGTGGCATAACTCTTTTAAATGTGTTGGGGAAATTGTTTGAAAGACTAATGCTTGACAGAATGATGATAAAATTCGAAGAACTAAACATCCCACATCCTCTTCAATTTGCCTACCAACCCGGAAAGGGCTGCAACCTGGCCACTTTCACTCTACAAGAGTCTGTTCTGCATAATGTTGAACGTGGCTCCAAGGTATATGCTTGTTTCCTGGATTCATCAAAAGCATTTGATACTGTGTGGTTTGATGGCTTGTTTTACAAACTTTACAATATGGGCATCCGTGGCAAAACATGGCGACTTCTTCGAGCGTGGTATAGCAAATTGTCAGCCTGTGTTGCTCTAGATGGCTGTCTTTCAGACCATTTTCCAATCAAACAGGGAGTCCGTCAAGGTGGTGTCCTATCTCCTTGGTTATTCCTGGTCTACAATAATGACATACCGATAGAGAATAGCCTTGTGCAAGACGGCTTACAGGTGGATGACATATCAAGTGGTTGTGTGATGGTGGCCGACGATATTGCACTGCTATCAACTCGCGTTGCCGGACTTCAACAAATGCTGCACGCTGTCAACGAATACAGCAAGAGGTGGAGATTTGAATTCAATCCTGGTAAAACTGTTGAAGTGACCTTTGGTGAGTCGAATAAATCAAATTATTTACATAAAATCAGTAGGAAATGGGTACTAGGAGATCACGATGTTAAGGAAGAACGGACATGGGAGCATGTAGGAACCGTGTTATCTGGTACATTTTCCAACAAGGATAGATGTGAATATGCAGCCAAGAAGGGTAAAGAAGTGGTATCATGCTTGTTGAGTTGCGGAGCAAGACCAGGCGGTTTGAATCCAATTTGTAGCGTTGAACTTTGGCGCACGGTTGGTCTTCCACGGATGCTTTACGGGGCTGAACTATGGTGGGGTCTAAAGAAGTCCGACGTATAGAAAAGCTTGAGATCGCCAACAGGTTCGCTGCCAAAAGAATACAAGGACTCGACCAAAATACTCGTTCGGTAGCTGCGATTGGGAGCCTGGGACTGTGGACCATAGAAGGATACATTGATAAAATGAAATTATTGTTCCTTCACAAACTGCTAACTGCACCATCATCGTCGACAAATAAGGAGTTATTTGTCAAACGTCTTTTTTCCTGCATGTACCGTCTGGCTGAAAAGCCCCTTGGATTTGTTCCTGACATTATTAATCTCCTGCGCAAGTATGGGCTCTATTATGTCCTACATGACTTTATGGTCAGTGGTCATACCCCTTCTTATCATGTCTGGAAGAATACGATCAAGGACAAAATCCATCAGCACCAAATTGAATGCTGGAGACTTGATACATGCAAAATTAATGACCTTCGTCATTTTAGTTGTACTCACAACAATCTCGTGCCTCTAGATTTGTGGCAGGTGGCCAAAAGAAACCCTTATTTTATAGGAGCACTAACAAACTCGGTAAACATTCTCTGTGGCAAATTCCCAAGTATTTTAGCTGACTTATCCCTGGTCAACGGTCAATTTTACACATGTATGCTGTGCAATAAACGTTTTTCTGATATTGTTATGCATTTTGTAATTAAATGCGAATTTTGTGCAACCAAGCGTGAAGAAATGCTTGACAGACTACAAGATATCCTCGATGTGCAACACAGCGCCATATTATTTGCTCACGATGATGAAGATCTGTATAGAATTCTCGTTAGTGGTAATCTTCAGTGCCTTAAAGAATATGACAATTTATACTTTGACCAATTTCTTATTACAACTAGTATAGGGATACTTAAGCTTATCCAAGCTGCTGCAGTACTAAGGTTATAAGAGACTGTTAGTTTCTAACCCTTCTTTTTATGTTTATATTTTATGATTGATTTATATTTTATGATTGAATAATCAAAAAATGTATACATTTATTAGCTAGAAAGTTAAATTATTAACGTTCTTAATTTTTTTAAACTTTTAATTGTTTAATCCCTTTTCTAGTTTTTAACCGATGGTTTGATAATTTAGCATAGTAATAATTTGTATATAGTTAATAGTTCATATTTTTAATCCTGACCCGGGGATAATACGGGAATCTTCAGTATTGGAGGAATTAAAGCTATTCTATCTCGAAATCGAACAGATTATTATAATTCAAGTTTTGCTTTCACTGGAGCAAAGCTGTGGAATTCTTTACCAGACGAACTTAAACACGAGCCTTCATTAAAAAGGTTCATAAAAAGATTAGAACATCTGCTATCTGCACCAACATAGTCAGTCATTATTCTTTGAATAATTGTAAATAGTTTCTTTTCTTTCAAAAATTTCAAAAATGTAAAAATGTACGTATATTGTAAATTATACACGGCTTTTAGGAAGAACAAATTGTAAATAATTATTATTTATTCCAATTGATAAAACTACCGTGTTTAAATAAAGATTTCAATCAATCAATCAATCAATCAATCAATCAATCAATCAATCAATCAATCAATCAATCAATCAATCAATCAATCAATCAATCAATCAATCTATCTATCTATCTATCTATCTATCTATCTATCTATCTATCTATCTATCTATCTATCTATCTATCTATCTATCTATCTATCTATCTATCTATCTATCTATCTATCTATCTATCTATCTATCTATCTATCTATCTATCTATCTATCTATCCCTACCTACCTATCTATCTATCTATCTATCTATCTATCCCTACCTACCTACCTACCTATCTATCCCTACCTACCTACCTACCTATCTATCCCTACCTACCTACCTATCTATCTATCCCTACCTACCTACCTACCTATCTATCCCTACCTACCTACCTACCTATCTATCCCTACCTACCTACCTACCTATCTATCCCTACCTACCTACCTACCTATCTATCCCTACCTACCTACCTACCTATCTATCCCAATCTACCTACCTACCTACCTATCTATCCCTACCTACCTACCTTCGTAAACATGTTTTCACGGCTCGAGATTAACTTCATACGCAAAGTACTGCCAGAAGCTACAGTAATCTCGAGGAGAACGGCACAGATTATTAAAAGAACGCCATTCGATATACGGCGTCGACGAGACGACGATAAAATTAATCATGCCGAATTACATGAGCTACTGCGTTCACTGACGCTACGACCAAAACATGCGATACGCAATAAAATCACAAAATATTAACGAGGTTGTTTGTTTTGCGACATGAGAAGTTCCAATCTTTTCAAAAGTTGAAACAACAGTCGCCAAAATAAATAATTTAGGCTGGATTTTCATTTGGCGAAAAATGTCGCACGAGCGACTTTGTTCTTTTGTCTTATATTAGCTATCAACTGGAACTAATTAGGAATCTATTGAATGTGCATATTTTTGTCGCATCGTGTATACGCGTCTTCACCCACGTTGATTTATGTGTAACGTTGCCATTCAACACAGATTTTAGCGTCGCCAATGCCACGCTTTATCAATACAATTATTATATCATGAATACATATAATAAAACGTTCCAAAATGCAGGACGATAGTGAAAAATATCCGATAAGTCAATATGTGTAGGCGGATGCTCGATTTATCTTGCAACACTATTTAGTATTGCCACATAAATCGGCGAGTGTAACCTTGGATTAATTACAAAGATAGATCTAGGGTCGCCCAGTACTAAATCTATTGCTAGTTTAGAATTAGTTTTTGTTTCTTTAACGTTGTTTAGTCAGTTTTCATGTTCGTAACAATCTATTTCCACACCGTTTTTTAAATAAAACTTCTGCCAAAGGAAACGTCACTATATTAAAAGTCTCGTTTCACTTCAGTTCCTGGCGTCTTGCCACATTTAAATTTTGCATTTCTTCGCAGTCAACATTTTAACGGAATTCCTCGCACAATTTGCTGTATGTATTGATATGTATTAAAAAGGTCTGTTGACATTTGTTCACATTTCAGTGACTCATCCACTGATACAATTATTGCTATCTACTTTTACGTAATATAAAACACTCCGATACCCGAATTTACTACAGCTTCCTTTAGCATTAATATTTGGCATTTCACTCGATCAAACTACATGTCGAAAGGATCTATGGTTTTGGTCTTAAAATGTATGTATTCCAACACTCGAAATTTTCCTTCACCATAGATCCTTTCGACATGTAGTTTGATCGAGTGAAATGCCAAATATTACCTATAATATACCCAGAATCTTGTCCCGGCATTACCACCATATATACAGAACTCGTGGCTAGGCTCTCGGCGGTGGCTTCCGTGGCTCGGTGGTCGGAGCACTGCACTGGCGTCGCGGGGTCGCGGGTTCAGTTCCAGCCGGAAGGCCTTGAAGTTGCATTCTTCGCAACTGGTCCCTGTTTGGTCTTAAAATGTATGTATTCCAACACTCGAAATTTTCCTTCACCATAGATCCTTTCGATATATATATTTATATATATATATATATATATATATATATATATATATATATATATAGATATATAGATATAGATATAGATATATATATATATATATATATATAGATATATATATATATATATATATATATATATATATACAGTATATATATATATATATATATAATATATATATATATATATATATATATATATATATAGATATATATATATAGATATAGATATAGATATAGATATATATATATAGATATATATAGATATATATAGATATATATAGATATATATAGATATATATAGATATATATATAGATATATATATAGATATATATATAGATATATAAATATATATAGATATATATATATATCAGGTCACTGCCTGAAGATTCTTTTACAGATGAAACAAGTTGTAGAAGACCAGTTTTGAGGTAAGCGAAAATCTATTATTTGCTCTAACTATATGTTGTTGAGCACTCTTTGCATTTCGTAGACCAAAACCTACACGTATATATATATATATATATATATATATATATACACTGTATATATATATATATATATATATATATATATATATATATATAGATATATAGATATATAGATATATAGATATATAGATATATAGATATATAGATATATAGATATATAGATATATAGATATATATAAATATATATATATATATATATATATATATATATATATATATATATATATATATATATATATATATATATTTATATATATATATATATTTATAATATAACCATCCACCGTATATGAGCTGTTCTGCAATCTGATTGGTTCTTATACTAGCAAGCTATCAGCTCATATATCACTAGTAATGAAAAAACAAAATGGCGGCGTGATTTTCTCAACATACTGCAGATGAAACTGGTTGTTTCTTTAACGCACAAGAGCGAAAAACCTGAACTGAGAGGAGTAAGGCTAATGTTCAACAGAAAATACATTAAAAAAGTGCAAAATTTCCGAAGTTATGAGGGAAAATCCACTTTAAAAATCGTCTTAAGGCTTTGAAAAACCCGACTTCATTGTGAATTGTTTTGTCAGACAAAATAAAAAGGATAAAAGTTAGCTAGCAACACATATTTATTACAAATATTATGATTATTATAAAGTAAAGATTGAAGTTATTGAAGTAATAAAGCATTATGAATGAAAACTTTGTTATTTTTAGGTGATACACATCGAAAAACAACAAAGCGAGCTTTTCGCTAATGTTTTTTTAGCTTTCACGTCCTCTTAAAAGCCCAAATATTCACAACCGTGATACAATAACTAAAAATTGACGCACCTTTTGGCTTTTCAAAGAATCTTTTTTTCTTTATTGAGCCATCTCAACGAATTTTTGGCTCTCAGACAAAATTCTGAAGCTGTTTTCAACTCAGCGAGAAACCTTTCATACGTGACAACAATACGCATGACGGAAGTAGATGTGGCGGAAGTTCGTTGCTTTCAATTAAATAATTTTTCACTGCGACATATCAACAGTTTTACAAATATCGATTATTATCTTAAAATGTTTTGCTATGTTATAAAACAATTATACCATTCGCTCTCGTCGTGTATGAAATAATAGCCAACTCGGCGCTTCGCGCCTCGTCGACTATGAGCACATATACGACTCGAGCTCATGGTATAATTGTTAAATATATATATATATAGATATATATAGATATAGATATATAGATATATAGATATATAGATATATAGATAGAGATATATAGAGATATATAGAGATATAAATTAAAACGTTACAAATCAGTTTCTGGTGTATTTTCATATTTTCCATTTTTCATATTGAACTGATCACTATGCTTTAGTTTCAGATCCTTAATTCCAGCCAATTATGGAAAAATCTCCCCAGCAGCATAAAACCAGATGGCAAAAAGCTGGCCAGTTTACTTATGAAGTCAAGAGCGAGTTCAACAACCAAGAGATATACCACCGAGATTAAAAAAATTATGAGCTGGCGTAGTGAACACGGGTTACAGGCAGAATTTCCATGTGCTGTTCCGACAGTCACTGCGTACCTCTATGATCGATTTAATCAATCCAATTCTTACGCCTTGATAGTTACGACACACGCTGCGTTAAAATCGTGGCGTTCTTTTATACCAGAAAATATCACGAACCCTCTAGATAATTTGTTGTGTCGTAACATTCTAGAAGCAGCTAAGCGGTCGAAAACAACATCCGTCAAAAAGAAATTACCTATTTCCTCGGATATGATACGCGATAAATAAGTTTGCCACACCGGGGGCAACCCTAAAATAATTAAGAACGGCCTGCATTTGCACGTTGGGCTTAACATTTCAGCAAATCACATAGAGCAAGAAGTTGACCATATCCGTATTTTCGTACCGCAATCCAAAACAGACATTTATCGAGAAGGAAATTATGTGTTCATCAAACGCCTGCGTAACCAATATTGTCCAGTTGCTCTTTTAGAGATATATATGAATGAAGCAGATATAGATCCAAACAGCAACCTTCCCATATTCAGACCCGTCAGACTGTATAAATCCAAGAAGCGGTACGAGCTCTACGGGACGAAATTGTCATACACACGGTGCAGAGAAGTGTTAACAACAATCCGAAACTCTCTGAAAGGATGCTCAAGCTACACGGTCGTTGGAAATCCGATGTGGCCAAACACATGTACATTCAAGAAAGCATTAGCAAAAGATTAACTGTAACAAATTCTCTGGGACTTTAAAAAAAAAATAATAATAAAAAAAAAATAAATTCGTAGAGTTTGAATTATAATAAACCTTTCGGTTTGATACGCCTGAGCACAAACCAACATAACATTGTTGTATGCGTCTTAATTTATAATAATTAAGAGGTAAAATACTTTACGTTCGTTTGAGTAGAACGAATTAGAACGTAATTTGTTTTTGGTCCGCGGCCCTCAGAACAATATTTTGGGCCCATTTTTTTTAGTAACCAGGCCTTATTCAAAGTGCGCCAGTATTAGCGAAAAGGGGGCTACATAATCGTCAGAATTTTGCATATGTACTTCTTGTACGTATTCCATATAAGGAAGTGACCGACGAGCAAATAGAAGGCATTGACGAGCAAATAGAAGGCATCAACGAACAAATACATGGCACTCGTACCAGCCCACTGGATGTGGGATTGTTAACACGTTACGATATGTTCGATTATCCACTCATTTTAAGAAAACTACGTTCGCTAGCAGGATAAGCTGCACGCATATTGTAAACAGATAATTTATCTTTGTTTTAATATATATTGTAGCTTTGGGAGTTGATTATTTCTCAAGAAAACGTTCGTCGAAGACAGCCGTATTTTTGTTTACAAGATGGTATCCGTATTAGGAAAATTATATTTTGGCATGTTCGATTATCCGCGCTTTTAAAGAGAACTAAGTTAGCTACCGGGATAAAGCTGTACGTATGTTGTAAATAGATAATTTAACTTTCCTTTGATATATTCTATAGCTTTGGGGGTGGTTTATTTCTCAAGAAAACGTTTGCCAAAGGGTTAGGACCTTTGTTGTTTTGGAGTCGGTTACAATCCAATAGCGCTGCGCACAGATTCTAAAAATAGAATAGACCCCCGCGAGACTCAGACAAACAAACCGATCATGTTACTATAAACGTCTGCTGTATTCAACTGCAATTGATCAGTATTATTGTGCTTTATCCTCGCTTTTCAACGCCAAAATTCGGGAAAATAAGGTCAGTACGAAGCATTGTTGCTGGGGTAAATGTACAAGTGATTCGAGATTCCCAAAACATCTGCCGAAATCACTACAAGAAATGGAAGCTTCGGGTCAAAAAGTGTTTATACCTTTCCCAAAGCCGTCGCTAGGACTCGAAATATGTCAACGCTGGATCACAGCGTGTTCACGAGAACACTTTGATATAACAAAAATAACAAGAAATACGTATATATGTGCCCGCCATTGGCCTGGAGAGAAAGGACCCACAGCTGACCACCCAGATCCGCTGAAAGCGAACCTAACTCCAAAAGAAATCGCGAAGGCTTCCGCTTCTTGTAAGAGAAAGGCACCTAAAGCAAGACGTTGTATTTATAAGAAAATGAAAGTACTGGACACTCCAGAACAAACTGAAGATCCTAGCTTTTCTTCCCCTGATAGTGATAATGAACTTTTACTTGAGGAGGCAGAGCAAGATTACATTAGTCCCACTTCAGGATTGTTAGTTTCCAACAAGGAAATTCAAACTCAGTATTCGAAGTACATGCTCTCGGCTAAAGTCGAAACAATGTTATTGCGAAACGAATCCGTAAAAGCAAACTCTGCAGGAACTACAAACATCATACCAAGTTTGTCGTATGAAAATATTAGACAGAATTCATCGTCGATGAAGCATTTTACCGGTCTTGATAATGAGCAGTTTCAAGCATTATATTCCTTCCTGGAGAGTGTTTGCCCATTAAATGATATCGCATATTGGACGGCTAAACAATCAACTGGATTGAGCAAGGTAAATAATGGGCCAGAACCGAAACTTTCTAATCGCGAGAAGCTATTTATTTGTCTCGTGCGACTGAAGAGAGGTTTCACAGTAAGAACATTGGCTGTTCTTTTAACTTCATCGACCAAATCTATATCCAAGAAACAATTATCAGAAAATTTTTTACAACCTTCATACAGCTGATGTACAAAATTTTCAGAGATATGGAAGAGGTAATGTTTCCACCCAGGGCTATCATGAGCAGATTTCTACCGAATGTGTTTAAGACCATGAAGAAGGTTAGATGCATTGTTGATTGCACTGAGTTTGCAGTTGAAACACCACGTAACTTTGCTCAGCAAGGCAACACATATTCATCATATAAACATACAAATACTTTTAAGTGTTTAATTGCAGTTACCCCAAATGGAGGCGCCTGCTTTGTTTCAGATTTATATGAAGGAGACATTAGTGATGTACAAATTTTTAAAGAATGTGGAATTCTGAAACACATAAATCCTGGTGATGTTATCTTGGCAGATCGTGGATTTACAGTGCAACATTTGCTGAATCCTTTACATGCTCATCTGAAAATACCATCATTTCTCAAAGGAAGAAGCAATCTAAGTGCTGCAGAGAAACTTGAAACCAGAAAAATTGCAAAGGCGAGAATCCATGTAGAACGTTTCAATGAGCGCATCAAGCAGTTTCGTAGTCTCATTGGGCGAAAGATACCATTATCACTTGCTCCCCTAGCAACCCAGATGGTAGTTGTTGCTAGTGGACTTGTGAATTTCCAGAACATTTTATGCAAGTGACTTTATTTTGTTACTGTTATTTTAGATATAGCTAGCTGTGCACCATTTGTGTGTACTATGAGCAAAATTTATGCAAAGTGGTAATATTAAAATGTAATATTAAAATACAGGTTGTTTATATTATCCCAGTTGCCTCTAAGTACTATGGTCTGGGTTTCCAGTGGAGTGGGGTTTACTCCGGTCCAGTTGTTCAAAACCCAATTAGCACTGATCCTGGATTAAAATTTGATTGGCTGTTTATTTTGGCATGTTTTGTTTGACAACTTAAGTTAAAATTTTCTGAAGCAAAACATTTCATAATTTGTATGATTTCAAACATCTGAAATTTCCAAAAATCTTTTCCTGCATCTTCATAATTTTGTCCACAAAATTTTCAAGCTAATCGCCTTTTGAACAACCGACCCCAGGTCTCAAAACCCAATAAATTGGAAGTCTATTACTCTGAATTCAAGGAGTAAAGTACAGACAGAGTATATTTTAGATGTAATCTATAAGTATTTTATAAGTTACCTTAACATATGATTTAGATGCAAAAAATAAGGTAGCTTAAGAAGTATCCTGCTTGTTCATTAAATGTCTGGTCATAACAAAGTCCAGAGTTTTTTTTCTGTGATTCTTTCAATCCATTATACATTGTCCATCTATTGTTGTAATAGAACATAGCAATGTAATGCCCACCATTCCAGAGTGTTGCACCATTCAGGTAATATGTCCTTCCATGTAGAACAATTGATAATGGAACCTGAGCTAGTTTTAAAAAGCCTTGTCTACTTAGAAGGTCTACAGAAAAAACAAAGAAATTCTTTAGGTTGTCCAATGAGCGTTCAGATGACTCCCTTACACCTGCACAGTGCCATGACGAATGAGCGCAGCCATTGTCATCCAATGTAACATCCTGGACACATGGTATCTGTTGCTGTGGCTTTGAATCAAATTTTCTTTTACAAGGAGAAACACTGGGCTGAAACCAAACATCAAGTGCATTCAAGAAAACATTGCTCTTGAGATCTGCAGGGATCCCCAGGTTGACAGTGCATGTATGGAAAATGTCAAGTGGGAAAGTGTCCAGGCTGCATTTAGAAGTGACTTTGCTTTGCAGGTAGGGTCTTAACAATTTAATAAAGTAATCATCCTCATTAGCATAGAGATCAATGCAGTTAGAGACAATCTGTGGTTGCATGGTGTTTAGTGTTGCCATCTTTGCTTCACCAAACAGCTTCTGATCAATGAGATGAAGTGCATTATCTATAATGGCACCAGTTTCTGTAAGGTCAGCCAAATCAATTCGATTAGAATTTACAAGAGCCTGGAAAATCATTAGCCAGTTGTCGATGGGGCATGTATTAGTTAATACAATACCTGTTATTGTTTCTCCACCCCAGGATATTATAACAAGATCCTTGGTTGAGTGACAGCATGTATTGACTGGGGATCTAACTACATTGATTAATATGTCAGCAACATCAAATTCATCTGGAGTATGTTGAAGGTTGCACTCAGATGGGGCTTTGTCACTGTCTGGGACTTCACCATGCTTGTTTGGGACCTCATCCTTTTCTGCTAGTGGTAAAATAAAGGGGTGCAAACCTCTGGGAACTCGCATCTCAAAAATCTCTGGTGCAAACACTCTATACCACAAGGCAGTAAGGTTGGACAGAATCTCAGCAATGACAGATTTATTTTGGTAGATTCTCTCAATAGAAACACCCCCCTCTTCGGCGTAAAGTACAAAGTCGCAAAAATCCCTTTCTGTGACAAGCAGCTGCATTTGCACCTGGTAATAGTACACATGTTTTGGTCGCAAGACACACTTACCATCCTTGATGGTGAAACATTGTCGGTTGATTGTGTCCTTGGAAAGTAAATCCTTTCCTGAAGTGATATCTTCAATGCTGTTGTTCTTGAATACTTTCAATGACTTGATTTCCACAAGCCCTTTGTCATTCACTAAGCCATCGGGGGAGCATCCAAGAAAAGGGAATTTGGGATTAACCCAAAGACCTGTCTGGCAAACTTTCACCTTCGTTTGATCTTCATATTTGTTTATTGCTTTTGGCTCGCTATCCAGACCATATTTCATCCAGAATGTCTGAAACGATGACCCCAGCTTCCAAACATTAGACTTTATGAAATTGTAAGCCCTCACTGCAGCTCCAGGTGCCTCATTACACACAAGTTCTCCAATCTTGCATGCAGTCAGACATTTTGATGCTGTCAAACGTCTGAACTTCTGGTTATGCCACTCTTTACTAGAACTTTGGTCCTGCGTTCCAGGTATTTCCATCAATGCATCAGGCTTTAAATTATCTTCAAGAATCTTTGTTTTCCTTTTCAGGTTTTCAGACATTTCATCCTCCAGAGGGTAATCGTCATATGTAATCTGTAACTGTACTTCCCACATCGATATTTCATTGCTTCTCTTTGTATATATACGTTGCAGATTCCTCATAAGTCCATTTATATGCTGCTTGGTGACTTTCCTTTGAGTTTTCGACCTTGGATCGAAGTCAATCAACTTCACTTCGCTTTTCTTGCGTTTACAAGAGTAATCTGTATCGGACAGTCTCTTTGGAGTTTTGTTTCTCTTTTTTCCTTTGTTCCAGGAACATGGCTTGCTTGTACAGACTGCTATAGCTGCGTGACCATGTTTTTCAGCATGATCTAGAACATGCAACAAAACAGCTACAACATGACTGCAACGACCCAAAGCGGCAACTTTGCAAGGTTCACAGGAACCATGAATCA
The DNA here is from genome assembly GCA_035772405.1 of Chrysogorgia sp. JL179-B06. NCBI lineage: Eukaryota > Metazoa > Cnidaria > Anthozoa > Scleralcyonacea > Chrysogorgiidae > Chrysogorgia > Chrysogorgia sp. JL179-B06. The sequence continues at coordinate 1,741,175 of JAYKKM010000143.1, forward strand.
CAGCGCCGCTTGTGTTTGATAAGACAACAAATACATTGTGAGGAAGGTCAGTTCTCATGGAGGGCCACACGTGAGCTCGTAAGAAATAATGCTCCTCCGATTTTGCATCCATAACGTCGTGGACAAACCCCGAGTCCACGTATATCCGTGCATTCTTTAGAGGTTTATCCGTCATGTGGCCAAGACCGTGATCGTCGTCATCAACATCATCTTTAGCTGATGCAGGTACTGCCTTGATCGACTCTAGAGCGTAATGATAGATATGTCCGTAGTTGAAATGTGGAGGGATATCTCTGGAATGAAAATTATCCCAGCCAGTCAGTGGGATCACAGGAATCTGTGTGTTGCTTTGTCGTGTACATTCCGTTTTCTGTGATTCTTTCAAAACTTTTGCTGCAAACCATTTCCCGTCGTCTATACTGATATCAAGTGAACGATGGTTGCCAGAACTTATGGCGTCCGAGACTCGTTTGACAAGATCGTCTCGTTTTCCACTTAGTCGGAGGTACTAGTTTTGGAATTCATTTGTTAGGAAATACGCGCTTTGTTTGTCTGAGTCTCGCGGGGGGTCCTATTATACGTGACGTCATCTGTGCGCAGCGCTATTAACAAGGAGGCTGGTACGAGGTTTGAACGTGTCAGCTATTTGCTCGTCAATGCCTTCTATTTGCGCTTCCTTATAAGGAATACGTACTAGATACGCCATTTAACCATTTAAATAACCACTAACCCCAAAACAACAAAGATCCTAACCCCGCCTAACGAGTTTTCTAACCCCAATATTGGCTGCCATTTTGGATAAGGTCTGGTTACCCAGGACATCTCAAAAAGTGAGCCCAAAATATAGTTTTGCCCGCGGCCACGATATTTAGGCGGGCCGAGACTACCTATTTTGAGAGATCCAAGAACGTTAACGACTTTGGTGCGCGCGTTCCAGTTTAATTTTTATTAGGGACTTCAAGATCTACGACGTGGCAACTTCAACGACGCGGCCTTCAAAACAAAATAATTCTTCAGACGAAACAAAGAGAATGGATAATTTGTAGTCCCAAGAGTATTCAACACGGTCCTCGTTCTATTTACAACGCAACTCTGAAGCCCGCCACACACTAGAGCTATCAGCTTAGCAAAGTTTCACTCGTGACTGTTGGCGGGTAAGCAAGTTCCCCGCGCTATTGTTCACGCGTGCCATCGGCGCCGTATATTCAACATGTTGAATAATTTTGTGCACGAGTGAACATTTCCTCCAAGTGTGCGCGCGTGCAAAGCTATCAGCTTACAATAGGAGGCAAATACGCATGCGTGTTGACTCATTTTTAAATCAATTCGTGAAACATGGGCGCCGTTGTTTGCGAAGAAGAGTTTGACTCATCCTCATCAGACGAAGAAGAAATATTGCTTCTTCTTCTGTTAATGCGACGCAGACGAAGACGTTTAAGAGCTTCGCACCGAAAAGTATGGACTAAACGGATGGACATGTTTAAAATAAAGACATGGATATTCAGGCCACAGATCAGCGATTTTGTCCTCACACATAGCATCAGCAACAACACTACTAGTCGTCTAGTCGCCATTTTGATTTGAAAATATGAGTCAACACGCATGCGTATTTGCCTCCTATTGTAAGCTGATAGCTTTGCACGCGCGCACACTTGGAGGAAATGTTCACTCGTGCACAAAATTATTCAACATGTTGAATATACGGCGCCGATGGCACGCGTGAACAATAGCGCTCAAAACGCCACCGCACACTGGGGGAACTTGCTTACGCCAACAGTCACGAGTGAAACTTTGCTAAGCTGATAGTAGATCTTAAAATTACACAACATCATTCAAGAGTGCCGTACCGATATTTTAAGTACGCGGGCTAAAAATTAGCCGTGTCGTGCCCAAAATCGTTGTAGTGTAAGTCTAGACTCGGCCTCGAGTAAACCTAGACTCTGGTAGTCCGAGTAAGTAAAATATATGTCCAGTAATAATTACTTGTTCAATTCGTGATCAAAATTACTAATTAAACTAGCTTTCCATATGTCGAACATTTTAAGTGACACAACGAAGCGAATGGCGGAAATAATGGCACTGGAAAAAATGGCACCGGAAAGAATGGCACCGGAAAAAATGGCACCGGAAAAAATGGCACCGGAATAATGACTTATGCGGAAAAAATGGCACCGCTAAAAAATTGTAAAATAAAAAAACGAAAAAACAACAAATTTTTTTACGAATTTACTAGTTACTCTAAATTTTCTTCTAGCAATACTAATGTTAAAATCTTGAAAATGTTAATGTTGATGGGAAATGTTAAAAAAGTTATTAGACATCGCCAAGGCGAAGGTTTCTCGCAACACCTCGCAAAAAATCTTCTAAAGTCTTTTGGCCGTCGTCGTAGGCGATGCAAAGATTCTGTAATCTCTCCTGGAGATCACGGTAAACTCGTTTAGTTCTCTTTCTCGGTGGATTTCCAATTTCATCCTGAAGAACTAGGGCTGATACACACGAGTGTTCGTCTTTCAGGCAGTTGATCAACCGCCACACTGATGGATGGTTATGCCCAACAAGGTGCTGGAACTTGTTGTTCCAGCCTTCGCATTGGTTGTTAGTGCGTGGATCGCCATTGACAGTAGCATCGTGCACATTCCAGAGGGAAGGAGGAAATCGCGGAGCAATGCGACGAAGAATAAGTGGGCGATTTGGTTGTTGAACACGTCTGAAAGACCCTGTCACATATGTAGCATCAAAGTATTTGATCAGCGCTTCACCTTCGTCCGGAAAATTATCTTGAACGTAAGCCATCCCTCTGCACACATCTTGAGTTGGAAGAAGTGCAAGAGCATCAAGCATACCACAGTGCACACGGAACTCTTCACTATCGCGGTAGAGATTGGAGAGGCCAAGCTCTTGTATCTTTCTCCACGTGCTCTGAGTGAGGTGATAAAAGCAGCACTGGATTCTAACGTGGTTGCCAATGACAGACCGTATGGCTTGAATGGCGGCAATTTCAAAGTCAAGAATTATTGTTTTGGGATCTGCGTCCCAGTTTCGCTCACGACAACCATCAACCAGCGCTTCCAGGAGTTCTTCGTACGTTTGCTGCGTTTTGTTGGTCAACAGCGCATAGGCAACAGAAATTGCCGTCTCACCAAGAGGAACTCTAACGACGTACAACTGCTGGAAGAGAGGTGGTGCCATGGAGAAGTTCCCATCCATAAACCATGTTTCGGCCGATGCAAGCTTTTCCAAACACTGGTCAGCTGCGAACACCACGACTCTGCTATCTGCCATTGGACCGCTGTCATACAAAAGGAAATTCTCAGGATTTTCCCCTGCAGTTTCTGACCATGGACCATCAATTATAAGATCTTCGAGCGTCATAGGATCAGGCGGAAAATTAGCACGGCGATGGTTTTTTAGAGTTCGTCTAATGGCATCTGCACACGGAAGAAAAGCAAGGGTGTCGTTGTCTAACCCTGAAACGGCTCGTGAGTACACCTGGTTCGGCTTGTCCATTGTGGATGTTGCCATCTCCTTCATGTTGTTCCTCATCTTCGCTACTGAAATATCAGTGGCGTTGGGCAAGTGGTTATGTTCATTTACGGGTAGTGGATTCGTTATTTCAAGAGTGGTTGTCAACGAACCCTTGCAACGCAGAGTTCTTTTAACACATCTCCAACGAACGTGATTTGATTTGGAAACCTGTTTGGTATACATATAACCACCAAAGCAAAGTTTCATTCCTCCCTTGTTGCTTGCAATTAATTCCATTTCGCTTCTAATTCCTGCACGTGTTACGAATACCGATGAATACAGACAAATGACATGCTAAAGTTGCACTATATTTATAGACACATCTCACATCAAACAACTCACATCAGTATCTATTTTTAAAACAAGGCTCTTCAACAATACCCATTAAAATATCAACGATTAGAGGTGCCATTTTTTAGCACTTTGTTTTTCTATCTCACTTATAGAAAATCCGCCTTCGTTTCTTTTCTTTTCTTGTTAAAAACAGTTCTCAGTCGGTAACGCTTTGTGTCTGACAATATTTTACATATAATAAACATAATTTTCCGGGAAGTATGAAAGTCGGAGAGCGCGCGCAGAATTATAATGTTAAATTCGCATGTCATAAATTCGTCAGTTTTTAACTAAGCGAATGCTAATATAAATTATTCACCGCGTTTCAATGCATGTCATGACGCTACGGCTGACTTCACTGGCTTATGGTATCACAATACCACTGCTAAAATTATCATACACAAAGCTCTGGAATCCTTTCAAATCGTCTAAATGAAGTTCGTCAAACGATTTCGCAAGGGGGCATCTGGTCCTAAAGGGGGGCATCTGGTCCTAGTACCAGATGCCCGGGGAGGCAATCTAGAGGGAGGGCATCTGGTCCTGTTACACCGGCACATGATTTATATTAACTTTGAGATTTGAGACAGGCCTACAATTGACTTTATATGGTTATTGGTAGTGGAACCCAGGGGTGCTATGTCATGATAATGAATGAAGAGGCGGGTAGAGCACATGTGTTTGGCAAAACAATCGAGCCGATTTAGCATCTTGGTGTATAAAAAAAATTGTTGTTTTTTATTTTTTTTTATTTTACAATTTTTTAGCGGTGCCATTTTTTCCGCATAAGTCATTATTCCGGTGCCATTTTTTCCGGTGCCATTTTTTCCGGTGCCATTCTTTCCGGTGCCATTTTTTCCAGTGCCATTATTACCGATTACCCAACGAAGCACGAGCAACGAAGACGAAGTTGCAGCCTCGACTTACTGTGTAAGTGATGTTGACGGCTGCCTTATACAGTGTATAAAAAAAAACTGAACCCTTAGAAAACGGTCTTATACTCCTGGGAAATTAAAAAGACGGTCTTAATACACCTGAGAAATTAAGATAACTTCTAAACGTAACAACATGTTGCTAAAACCTGACTTCAGGATTAGCTGCATAACATTATTGGATAAAGAATGTTAAGTACTTAATGTGGTACTAGGTATCCAAGCATGACTATAATTAGAGCATGGAGTATGGCAGAGAGTTTAAAAGTATTATCAGGAAGCGTATGTCCTTGTTAAAATCGTCCTGTATGACATTACCTTAACACACCTGAGGATATTAGTCGACTCCATTAATACGACAGAAAATAAGCATAAGGATATCGACCGCTTCGATGGATAAGTAAAATATATGCTAATAAATATTATACAGTGTGTATAAGGGGGGCTGTTTACATGAATCCGGATTCAGTTTCATTCCGGATTGAACGTGAACTCAAACCGCGTTTACATAGGAATGCTATCCCAGGATCGAAAATCGCGCGAATTCTGAAATTTCAAGATGGCGATCAATAACATTATAGCGGATATGTTTATTTCAGCGATTTCTGCGCTTCTACACCCTAAATTGATAATTTGGCGAAGAATAAACATAAAGAAAAGCATTACTAGCAACGATAATCGATGCTATCGCAAGTAAACAAGTATTTAATTCATCTTTAATTTATAACGTCGTCGACAAAGGGTTATTTATATTGAACAATATGACGTCGGCGCAATTCCTGTATCTAGCTGCAAATTGTCGTCTATAATTGTTAAAAGCACGCATGTGTTGTTCGTTTCAGTCTTCTAGGTCGTATTTTTCATTCCGGAATGAAATCTCGCACCGCCTTTACATGACACCGGAATGAAATTTCAATGAAACTCAATCCGGAATGAAACTCAATCCGGAATGAGAACCGGAATATGCACACTGTATATTATAATCGGCAATCAGTATTATTTCGGTATATTATTGGCTCGTCGTCTTCTCGACGACGTGAAATCGCTGAAAGCTGCAGTTGCTTAATGTTGACTTCAGCTCAAACACTACAATAGTTTTAGCAGAACCGGGCTCATGTAAACAGCCCCTAAAACGGGCCTAACACTGTCCACGCAGCACATTATTTTATATCATTATGTGCACAACATGTTGCTAAAACCTAACATCAGGACTAGTTGTTAACATTATTGGATAAAGAATGTTAAGTATTTATAATGTAGTACAAGGTATCCAAGCATGACTATAATTAGAGCATGAAATATCAGAGAATTTAAAAGTATTATCTGCAGGAAGCGTATGTTAAAACATCCCTCGTTAAAAATCCTGAGGATATTAGTCAACTCAGTCGAGAGGCGGGTCCATTAATACGACAGAAAATAAGCATCCTTATGCTTAAAATATAAGCATCCTTAAAATATGCTGAGAATGGTTGCTAGACCGTGCATGATTGACCAAACTAAACAGCGGCTTATATGTATGCCGCGTTTAACAGCAAATTAATTTTGCAATTGCAATCCAGATCCTCAGTTGCATTTACACAGACAGGTTCCAGACCTCGATCGGAGAGATCGCTATAGCCATCCACCTACGGAACAGGTTGAATTTATTCTCATCGCTATCGGGTGTTTACGACAAGAATTATCGGGATTATTATCGCGATACCTCTCGATCGCGTTCAGAATCCTGATATTTTAGCTCCATGTAAATGGAGTAGAATTAAGGTTCCAAAACACTGTTTGGAGAGGCCTTAATTTTAAACCTTGCTTTGTATATGAGCTAGCAAGTGACCGAATAGCATCGACAAAATATTCACATGATCCTTTGTTTGATCCTTTGTATATGAACATATTTTGTAAAATAGATACAAATAAAAACAAGTATACAATGATTATAACTTACTTATAAAAAAGTTAATGACTTACTTACTTGCTATGATCGATGCTGCTATACTGTCGCGCGAGTGAGACAACAGTCATCAGGACATCAGATATGCTTGACTAGCGGCGGATAGAGTCGGAGAGGGCGGGCGGCATACCTCCTACCTAGAATTACCAATTATCAGTAAGTGTGCAATGGCCTTGAATTACCACTGTGAAGTACGCCGTCGATTCAGCCTTCGATTCAGCCGTCGATTCAGCCTTCGATTCAGCCGTCGATTCAGCGGGTTGCCATCCGTGTGAACCTGACTGCTGTTTGGGCAGACGATACGCTTCGACTTTATAAAAGTACTATTTTCTATGGCGCTATTCTATATGATTTCTTTAAATTTAAATATGTTGTAGAGAATTTAATGCTCTTCCTAACGGTACTAGTCGCTTAACTCGATCGTGCCTAAGGAAGATTCACGCGAAAATTAAACATGAACGGCGCTTCAAGTATCGAGCAACGGCGCTATAATTGGTATAGTGTATAATTTGTTGTTTCCGACAACTCATATAAAATTACTATTTTCTCGGGCGCTATTCTATACGATTTTTTTTAATTTACATATGTTGCACAGAATTTAATGGCCTTTCAAACGGTAGTAGTCGCTTGACTGGCGCGGGCTTAAGAAAGATTCACGTGATCGTTAAACATGACGCAATTGGTACTGGAGGCCGGAATTTGTTATTTCCGACTAACTGATATAAAATTATTATTTTCTCGCGCGCTATTCTATACGATTTTTTTAAATTTACATATGTTACGCAGAATTTGATGGACTTTCTAATGGTAGTAGTTTCTTGACTGGCGCGGGCCTAAGAAAGATTCAGACGATCGTTAAACATGACGGTCTTTTGGTCTCGCTAATTGCACTAAGGCGCGGGATTGCAGAATAGACAGAATATACACTTGTATATTCCGACTGTATATTCTGTCTAGTTATACAAGACTGTATATTTAAATAAATAGACACAATATATCAGATTAGACACTATAATTATACACTATATACGTCTAGTAGACGTATAGTGTATATTTCTGTCTATTGTGTCTATTAGTTACTCACTTATACATAAACTGTGAGTGTCTATTGTGTATATTGTGTATATTAGCGTCTAATTATACACTATATACGTCTAATAGACGTCTAGTGTATATTTACGTCTATTGTGTCTATTTACACACTTATACATAAACTGTGAGTGTCTATTGTGTATATTGTGTATATTAGCGTCTAATTATACACTATATACATCTAATACACGTATAGTGTATATTTACGTCTTTTGTGACTATTTACACACTTATACATAAACTGTGTGTGTCTATTGTGTATATTGTGTATATTAGCGTCTAATTATACACTATATACGTCTAATACACGTATAGTGCATATTTATAGTGTATATACCTCTAATACACGTATAGTGTATAAGTGGTCTATATATATATATATATATATATATATATAAATATATTGAATGAAACAATATTATATGTTATTGCCTCGTTCTATTCCAAAACCACGCCAACTATACTGACTACGCTGCCTCGTTCTATTATAAAACCACGCAACATATCGCTATATATAATATATATTTTCCTTCACCATAAATCCTGAGAACATGTAGTTTGATCGAGTGAAATGCCAAATATTACTTGTTATATATATATATATATATATATAGTAGAATAATGATGTAATTATATACGCTCGTATCTTTTCGAAACTAAACAACATATATCAACGCCATCTCCGACAAACCCAAGTGCGATTGCCGAACGAAGGATAGCTGTCCCCTGTGCCTTACCGCAAATTTGATTTATCAAGCCGAAGTGACCACAGTCGATGACATGACGACCAAAAAATACATTGGCATGACTGCAACCTCTTTTAAGACCTGTTACAACAACCATACCAAATCAATCCGTGATGCTGTATATTTAAAGGAACTTATATATCAAGTTACATTTGGAAATTGAAGATGGAGAAACGCGACTACATGGTGAAGGGTCAATTTTGAAACGCGCGAAATCATACAGCAGTGGGGATAAACGATGTAATTTGCACGCCTGGAAGAAAAATTGTGTATTATGAAAGCCGACCCAAACCACCTCCGAAACAAAAGATCCGAAATATTTTCAAAATGCCGTCACCGAAACAAACACAGACCACGCAACTTGAAATGGACCGCAATGACGTCGCCACACGTAACCACCGTTATAACAGGACAATCAAGACGAATTTTCTTTCAGTTGTCTGAAGATCGTCTACGGGCGTGAAACTATTAGTAACAGCAAACAATCTTTATATATATATATATATATATATATGTATATATATATATATATATATATATATATATATATATATATATATATATATATATATATATATATATATATATATATATATATATATATATATATGTATGTATATTGAATGAAACAATATTATAAGTTGTTGCCTCGTTCTATCCCAAAACCACGCAGCATTTCTCTATTGAGTTAAACAATATTATAGCCGTAGTCTATTTCATTTCGCAAAAATACGCAACATATCGCTATTGAATGGAACAGTATCATATGTTGTTGCCTCGTTCTATTTCAAAACTACGTTAACTATATACTGACTACGCTGCTACATTCGCATAGTGTTTGTGACTAGACGTCCATTAGACGTATATAGTGTATATAATTAGACGCTAATATTAAACAATATACACAATAGACACTCACAGTTTATGTATACAACTACAAGTGTGTAAATAGACACAATAGACGTTAATATACACTAGACGTCTATTAGACGTATATAGTGTATAATTAGACGCTAATATACACAATATACACAATTAGCGAGACCAAAAGACGGTCATGTTTAACGATCACGTGAATCTTTCTTAGGCCCGCGCCAGTCAAGAAGCTACCACCATTAGAAAGACCATTAAATTCTGTGCAACATATGTAAATTAAAAAAAATCGTATAGAATAGCGCGCGAGAAAATAGTAATTTTATATGAGCAGTCGAAATAACAAATTCCGGCCTACCAATTAGCGCTGTTGCCCGAGACCAAAAGGGCGTCATGTTTAACGATCACGTGAATCTTTCTTAAGCCAGCGCCAGTCAAGAAACTACTACCATTAGAAAGACCATTAAATTCTGTGCAACATATGTAAATTAAAAAAAATTGTATAGAATAGCGCGCGAGAAAATAGTAATTTTATATCAGTTGGTCGGAAATGACAAATTCCGGCCTACCAATTAGCGAGACCAAAAGACCGTCATGTTTAACGATCACGTGAATCTTTCTTAGGCCCGCGCCAGTCAAGAAACTACCACCATTAGAAAGACCATTAAATTCTGTGCAACATATGTAAATTAAAAAAAATCGTATAGAATAGCGCGCGAGAAAATAGTAATTTTATATGAGTAGTCGAAATAACAAATTCCGGCCTACCAATTAGCGCCGTTGCCCGAGAACATGAAAAGTCGATCATGTTTAACGATCGCATGAATCTTTCTTAAGCCCGCGCCAGTCAAGGAATTACTACCATTAGAAAGACCATTAAATTCTATGCAACATATATAAATTTAAAAAAATCGTATAGAATAGCGCGCGAGAAAATAGTAATTTTATATGAGTTAGTCGGAAATAACAAATTCCGGCCTACCAATTAGCGAGACCAAAAGACCGTCATGTTTAACGATCGTCTGAATCTTTCTTAGGCCCGCGCCAGTCAAGAAACGACTACCATTAGAAAGACCATTAAATTCTGCGCAACATATGTAAATTAAAAAAAATCGTATAGAATAGCGCGCGAGAAAACAGTAATTTTATATGAGTTAGTCGGAAATAACAAATTCCGGCCTACCAATTAGCGCTGTTGCCCGATACCAAAAGGGCGTCATGTTTAACGATCACGTGAATCTTTCTTAAGCACGCGCCAGTCAAGGAACTACTACCATTAGAAAGACCATAAAATTCTGTGCAACATATGTAAATTAAAAAAAATCGTATGGAATAGCGCGCGAGAAAATAGTAATTTTATATTAGTTAGTCGGAAATGACAAATTCCGGCCTACCAATTAGCGAGACCAAAAGACCGTCATGTTTAACGATCACGTGAATCTTTCTTAGGCCCGCGCCAGTCAAGAAACTACCACTATTAGAAAGACCATTAAATTCTGTGCAACATATGTAAATTAAAAAAAATCGTATAGAATAGCGCGCGAGAAAATAGTAATTTTATATGAGTAGTCGAAATAACAAATTCCGGCCTACCAATTAGCGCCGTTGCCCGAGAACATGAAAAGTCGATCATGTTTAACGATCGCCTGAATCTTTCTTAGGCCCGCGCCAGTCAAGAAACTACTACCATTAGAAAGTCCATCAAATTCTGCGTAACATATGTAAATTTAAAAAAATCGTATAGAATACCGCGCGAGCAAATAGTAATTTTATATGAGTTAGTCGGAAATAACAAATTCCGGCCTACCAATTAGCGCTGTTGCCCGAGACCAAAAGGGCGTCATGTTTAACGATCACGTGAATCTTTCTTAAGCCCGCGCCAGTCAAGGAACTACTACCATTAGAAAGACCATAAAATTCTGTGCAACATATGTAAATTTAAAAAAATCGTATAGAATAGCGCGCGAGAAAATAGTAATTTTATATGAGTTATAGTCGGTAATAACAAATTCCGGCCTACCAATTAGCGCTGTTGCCCGAGACCATGAAAAGCCGATCATGTTTAACGATCGCCTGAATCTTTCTTAGGCCCGCGCCAGTCAAGAAACTACTACCATTAGAAAGACCATTAAATTCTGCGCAACATATGTAAATTTAAAAAAATCGTATAGAATAGCGCGCGAGAAAATAGTAATTTTATATGAGTTAGTCGGAAATAACAAATTCCGGCCTACCAATTAGCGCCGTTGCCCGAGAACATGAAAAGTCGATCATGTTTAACGATCGCATGAATCTTTCTTTAGCCCGCGCCAGTCAAGGAACTACTACCATTAGAAAGACCATTAAATTCTGTGCAACATATATCAATTTAGAAAAATCGTATAGAATAGCGCCCGAGAAAATAGTAATTTTATCTGAGTTGTCGGAAATAACAAATTCCACTACAGGTATATACCAATTATCGCTATTGCTCAAGACCAAAAGCCGGTCATGTTTAACGTTCGCGTGAATCTTTCTTAGGCCCGCGCCAGTCAAGAAACTACTACCATTAGAAAGACCATTAAATTCTGTGCTACATATGTAAATTAAAAAAAAGCGTATAGAATAGCGCGCGAGAAAATAGTAATGTTATATGAGTTAGTCGAAATAACAAATTGCGGCCTACCAATTAATGCTGTTGCCTGAGACCATGAAAAGCCGGTCATGTTTAAAGTGCCCCTACGACGAAATTCACTAGCCATTTTTTTGTCCTTTTTGTTCACAAACAGTCAGTATAAGTTACAAAAAAACAAAAAATACCTCCCAAAATCAATTCTAACTGTTTTATCACCATTTTAATACGATAAATTACTGTCCGCCATTGCTTTGCTTCGTTCCTTGCGCGCCAGCGATACTTGCTTGTTGTGACGTCAGAGACTCAACACATGTTGGAATTTCTCTGCTGTTGTATACAGTGTTCACTACAAATTAGCTGGTTTTCGTTGGAGGTTTTTGCTTTTTACATCATGTCAAGGCTTTCGGAGACTGAATGGTCTGATAGTTCAACGAGTGAAAGCTCAGATACATCGTCTGGTATATCAGAAGATGTATTTGTTTCGGCGAACGAGGATTTTGAGGCGACACAAGACACACCAGAACTCTCGGACGGTGTGTTAGATTATAGTGAATGTGTTGAGGTTGTTGAGCCGATTGCAACACAGGAAGAAGCAGAGACATACGCGGAGAATTTAGCTCGAGAAGAAGAAGAGGAGGAAACACTGTGGAGTCGCTTTTCAGGAGAAGAAAACGTCGAAAACTGGTAAGAAAAGTGACTTTATATATCTGTTTATAGTTGAATTTATTATACAATTTACATACATATTTGGTGCATATTTTGCCTTGGTTGCATGTATAAAATATCCTTACAATGTTTTATTATTCCCAAATCAGGTGCTCATGTGGTAACTGTTCATTAGAACATGTGGCTAATTTTAAGGAGTGTTGGTGCTGCATGGAGATAGACAAATGTAGTGAGGAAATGGCAATGTTTGATGAAGCTACTGGCTGTATCACAAGTCACCCTGGTTATGAAGAGGTTTGCCTCAATGAGTGGGTGTTAAGAGCAGCAAGTATCGGTCTCAAAACCAAGTCCAGGAAATCATACATGACTATGTTTGCTCGAGGAGAAACAGCGAAGAATGAGTGAGTTTCGCTATTTCTGTTATGGTTAATTTACAATTGAGTGTATTGGTACTGAAAACCATATTTTGCCCAGAATGTAATGCCAAATCGGTTACAAAAATTTATAGCCTAGCAATGATTTTGTGGTTGTAAAATTGTTGGTGCTTTGGAGTTTGGGGGTTTGGATTTGTCTTCCATGCACTACTTAACTACAATTAAGGGACGATGAACCAATCAGATGCGTTTAGTCCACCCGATTAAGTATTAACCAATCAGATAAAGGTAGAAGTCAAATATGAACCTCTATATTAATTGACTGGCAATGCACCCTACTATTGTACATGTCAACGGTAGGGTATTGCAGTACTTCTTTAAAATTTTGAAACATTTTTTTTGAAATTATTTAGCAGGAAGGGGTGTATCATCAGTATGCTCCCAATAGTGGCTGACTGACAATTGACACTTTTTTAGGTTTATGCGATCTGTTGCATACAGGCAATTTGTGAGGTTGGTGTGGAAGTATGTTGGAGCCTCAAAGAGAATTCCTCTGCCCTGCTGTATGTACAACAGTATACGGAAACATTTTCCAACAAATGCAGAGCAATTCAAAGGTTTTGAAGATGAGGACTAATTTGAAATCTGTTGGCATTTTTTATAATTATATTTCTAATACAGTATTCATGAAAAACATATTTTGAAAGATAAAACATGATGGATGTTTATTGTTTCATTTTATTTACAAAATTGCTCAGGATGCATTGCGATCACTGCATTGCCCTTTCTTGTGACCCTTGCGAGCTTTCCCACACTTTTTGCACATGGGTTGTTTTCTAACTCCTTTGGGAGGGTTTAGTATTTGCTGAAGTTCTGCATCTGTCAAAAGTAAAATTCTATATAAATTATGAATATTAAATGCCATGTGTTTTAAACTTTTGAGAGGTGGATGGCTAATATGGTTATGTCCACTATACATGTCTTACATGACTATATGTTATGACTATATTCATGTATTCTGAACATGGACATATTGCCGGTGGTGTAAGTGTAGGGACTGATTAAAATAGTAGCTGTGTATAGTAGGTATTCATCTACAGTACATAAGAGAGAAAGAAAAAACTTTCCTCAACATTTCAACTTCAAGTGAAGCCCTTCATAAAGAAGGTAATGTTAACAAAGGCCCTACACTCAAAACATAAAATTAATTAATAAAATTATTTCGGATAATTTACTATACACTGCTACATAATTGTGTTAATATGGCAGTAATGTGCCTACTTTCGCTTTCTTAGTTCACCCATCGAACACCATATGATTATCATATTTATCAAGTGGATGTGTTGTTTATTATTGGATTTTCTACAAATTTACACTACCTTCATAGTCTAAACTGCAGGTTCAAAACAATTATGAATGGCTAAACTGCAGGTTCAAAACAATTATATTTTATTTGATGTGTATTGGTATACCTGAGCAAGTTGGAGGGCAAATAGATGTATTCTTTTCTTTCCTGGACCAAAATTTTTCTTTTGCATCAGTTTTGCTCTCCTTTTCTGATAACATGGTGTGTAGTGCTTCTGGAGTTTCTTTTTTCAACTCTTTTCGTATGTTATCCAACTCCTTCCTTGGCGTAGATAACATTGTCTCGAATAATTCAGCAACATAATCTGCAATTATAATTTATATGCAGAATTAATATTCACTCAAATGCTTTTTGTGCACAAGATTAGGAATGGTTGAAAAAGGAATTATCCAATAAAGACACAAGTCATTCGCACAATGACAGTCAGCAACGCTTAGCCTGCGGTGCACTTGCAGACATATAGAACATTATCATTTTGTGTTCTATATGTCTGCAGTGCAGGCTAGCCACACAAAAAAGGCCAGGTATAAATGGAATGTTGCTGTGCACTGCAAGATGCATAGTTTTTGTTAGGGAGAAAAATAATAATTGTGATTTTATGCAATAAAGTGCATTGAATGGTAATAGTTACCATAATTCTGCTTCACTTTTACTTCTCTAACTGTGGCTTCCCCCTCTTTAAATTTAGCGTAAGTTACTTTTAGTCTTGGTTTGCCACTTGAATCAAGTTTGTTCTTCCTACTAACATTGTAGTTGAAGTGGATAGCAGCAAGAATACTTCTAAAAAATATATAAGAACAGTATTACACTAAATTTAGACATAAATTTTGTCTAAATATTAGCATTTACTACAAAGGTAGTCATTAGAGCATATTCTCACAAACCACAATGAAAGTGGGAATTGTGACAATTGTGTTCGGAATATGACATCTGAATATTACCAATGACGGTATGGCATTTGACTAGACCCAGTACCCTGTTCCATTGGGAAAAGGCTAATCAACAAAATAAGGTGTATTTTACCACATTACAGAGTCAGACTACTACCAATACACTGACCTGCATAATATTCCTTCATAAGAAAATGCTAGCATCTTTGGTGCAAATTGGTTCACCACAGAGTGATATCCTTCTAAGGAACTAGTCTGTTCGACAGGTGATGCATTCTTGATTCCTTTCAGCAAGGCAGTTTTACTAAGGTTTTTCACCAACTTTTCATGTTCTACAGAGTCTGTTCAAATAAACAGTATAAAATAAATTACATCAAGTTCAACTGGTACAATTAAGGTGTCAAAAACAGGGAATTTGTCTTCCAAAAACATGCAGTAAATAGCTTGAGAATATCATAATTACCTTTTGTCATCCAAACACGTTGTGTTACTGTGGGGCCATGGGCACACTTGGCAAATAACTTGTTTGGTAAGTGGGTGTGGATATTCAGCACATGGTGAAAGAATGATTTGAACTTTGGCACTATCAGGTCTTGAAGGTTGGAAGCTGTGGAAGTCACCGACCAGTAGAAGTGCCTTACACATGCCTTTTTCCATCGTCCAATTTTTTCGCACCCCTCCTCCTTACTCAGTTTGGTTAACACCTTCTTTATTTCTAAAACAAAAAAAGTGATAATTAATTGGTGTGGTACTTGCTCTGTAGAAATATATTTTTTGTAGTTTGTATTCTTTAGTTTTGATGGTGTTTCAAGTTTCGGGCTAATTAGTTTCCAGTAGTGGTAAACCTACTTTTGGCAATGTGCCACAGGTCGAAATAGTGCTGAATTACTGGCTTTCGTAGGTTTTTGCATTTCTTTGGACACTCTTCTCTCATCCATTTTGTGATAGAACCATGACGATCAGATATGAAACTTTTGATAATCATTCCAGTACCAAGTAAAAAAGCCAATGCTTTCTGATGCCCCAAAAATTCCATACCTGTACTGTTACCAGCTTGGTTAGCCTAAAATGTGTACAGTGAAATTATTGTTGATTGATTCTATGTACATTTGAATTACAGTTATCGTACAAGCATTTGACGGGCAGGCCTGTAACTGGATTTCAATTTAGATTTTGGCTCATCATTCAGTTTCTTTTGTTTATCTCAGTCCACTTGCAATATATATGCATGATTGCATGTACAGTACTGCTCAGAAATAACCTAACAAAAACCTAGGTTGAACCTAGGTTGAACCTCAGCTTGTTCATGTTCTAACTCTGTTTAACATTAGTTAAACTGTCTCAAAAATACAATGAATGAAAATATGGACTGTTTTTTGTGTTGCTATTTAATTTTATTGTGCTTTACTAAACTTTTGTATAATTTCTATGATTGTTTAATGTAACCTCAACCTCAGCTGCACTGTTAGGTTATTTCTGAGCAGTACTGTACATTCAACTAACAATTAAAACATAATTTACCTGTACCAGCACAATATGGATAATCAGACCAATAGTGCAGCAGAGTATAGTATAACTACCATATTTGGCAGAATGACCCATACTGTCATGGCGGCCATCACCAGCAAGTATCACTTCTCGTCCACTTAGGGAGTTGATAAGCTTCTCTCTATATCCTCTCCAGAACTTTATTATAGTCGAAAGTACGATATGCCTTTGGTGGTAGTAATACTGTCCTTCACTGAAGCATGTCAATCCCATATGCTTGAAGACCAATAATACTTTACCAGCTGATGCTCCCGCACAAAGTATACCAAAGCTAAGGAGGAGGTTTGCTGCAGGAAACTTTCCCAACAAGAATGGCTGACTTTTCCAGGTGTTGACTTCATGGCATGCTCTGCACTCGGACTAAACAGAAAACATGGTGCCAGTGTTGGTGACTGTATTCTTAGGGTTTGGTGCAAAGCAGAAATGGCAAAACTGGAAAAGCTGGAGGAGTTTGGACAGAAAAACAATTCCTTTAGGCTCTTCTCTTGCATTCTTGCCATCACAAGTTAATCTTAAAAAAAATTATCAGGCCTTGTACAGATTTGGATGCACATACATTAATCATTATGCCCTGCATCCCAGCAATGCAATGGATGCTTATTATTTACTCTGAATGGTACCAAATGGGTTGGATACTTACAGCACTCAGGGAACAGGCGTAAAAGGTATGATTCATTCCATAGTACTATACCATTTTCTTACCATTCTGAAACTTGTTTCTATTATATCAATATGTGTACTGTATGATATACCTTGGTTTTTCTTTTCCATTGTCATCTTCTTCTAAGTCTGACAGTTCATGACCGACATTTTGAGATGGAGTCCATGTTTTATCATTACCGGTACCCTCAGCACCATCATCATCAGGCATTTCAACCTCAGAAGAACTCTCGACATCATCTACATCCATATAATTTACAGCTTCTGACACTGTTTGAGTTTCTACATGAAATAAATAAGGACATTTAATACCTTTGGCAAAAGTAAAGGATGATCACCAATTATTCAGTGGCCTAAGATAAGTGTGGTCCAACCATTAAGACAACCAAAGGAACAGAGTGAAAACGCAGGTTAAATGGACAATGTTGCTGACACAACATCTGTGATACAATCTGGTGCACTTTATTGAAATAGAGTGTATCACAGATGTCACATCAACTTGTCACAGCAATTGTGTTTCCAGTCCATTCCTTTGAGTCTATGGTCAAAGCTGTCAAACGTACCAGCTTCCACCATTATAGGTTCTTCATCAATTTCCGTAAATGTTTGCACCCAATGATCATTCAGTCCAGCAATTTTCTTTTCCATCTCTCGAAGTTTTCTATGGGAAGCTTTCTTTTCTTTTTTCAACAAGTCACAGTTCTCGCATGAACTGTGTTGATTCTTAACAGAGAGTAATCAATTAATTGAATGGAAAACTAATAACCGGTACATTAGGCATGTACTGGTACATTAGTGGCCCATGGTTAAATACATGAAATACAGCTTCCACATACCTCTTGAAAAATATGTGAGGCCATACTTGTATCAGCAACCTCTTCACCCAGTTCCAGTGAAGTTGACAATCCAACCTGGAAAAAATGAGGTTATTTATCATTAAAAAATTTCAAGCACAGTGTGTTAAGCTCCATTTTTGCTAATGACAAGACTTCAAACATCTTGGTCAAAGCAGATCAAAACACAGAGTTGTAAAATGAATACTAAAATGACAAAGGGGCCAAGACCAGGAAATGGAAAATCTCTAACCTTCATAGGGGTACTTGTCAAAGGATGTGAAGTAAATATATCATCAACTTGATCAACAGGCTATATTGGAAGAAAATTAGTCACAGTGATATATTTCTTGAGAATATTTAATCGAGAGTGGACACACGAATTGAAATTGAGGCATTTACATTGAAACAAAACTTACTGCAAATAGAGGATTGCTAATGTCGGTTTCTTGTTCGACTGGAATGTCTATCTCTGGAATGTCTATCTCTGGCTCGTGGTCAACACTGGTGGTAGCTTCGTTTGAGGCATCCAAATATCCTTCCACCAGGATTTCATTGATAACCTATAAGAGCATTGAAATTCTTAAGAGTTTATACTAATATATACAGTGTATATGTAATTTATATAATATTAATCGTAGTTGAAACTAGTCTAGCATAACTAATGAGGAATATAAAATATACAACAAAACTAACCTTGCGACGTGTTCTTGATGAGGAAGGCTTTGACGAGTTTGCTTTCCATATTGTTGGTACTGAATTTGATAAAAGGTTTCGCCTAGATCCTTCCATGTGCATTCGCTGGAAGCAGTCTGCTTGGAAATGCTCAGAACAAACTGCGAAGACTCCTTGCGGATTAAAATTTAACCTATGCATTCGTACAAATCGAACCCACTTTGCATATTCGGCGACATTCGATGGACTTCGATGGATGGAAATCCCTTCGTTCACCTTCGAAACATTGCTGCAGCCTTGTACGACACATCTACGCGATGGCATTTCAATGAATAGGGAAAATTCCCGAAAGAAAACAGTAAAAAACTCCAAAATAAATAGCTAATATGTGGTGCACTTTACTATAATTCGCGTGTGTTGAGTCTCTGACGTCATGTCCGGTAGCTGAGGCGGCAAACGCTTGGAACATTCAAAATTAATGGCGGACGCAAAACGCGCATGAAATATGCCCCAGAAAAGAGTCTTCCCGTGCTTGGATTTGCCTAAAAATTGGCACAGTAGTTACTGATAATAGGTACTTTCGATTTATATAAAAAAAATACAAATGAAAAATTTGATCGTAGGGGCACTTTAACGATCGCGTAAATCTTTTTTAAGCCCGCGCCAGTCAAGCGACTACTACCGTTTGAAAGGCCATTAAATTCTGTGCGACATATGTAAATTTAAAAAATCGTATAGATTAGCGCCCGAGAAAATAGTAATTTTATCTGAGTTGTCGGAAACAACAAATTATAAACTATACCAATTATAGCGCCGTTGCTCGATACTTGAAGCGCCGTTAGAATCCAACCCCAACACAACACCAATCCTAACCCTAACTCCCGCCTATTTGTATTTCTAGTCTCTGTCGATAAGATTTTGAACGTTATCTCGGCCAATATTTACTCGATTTCAATTCTGAAAACAGATGTGGAATTAGCGAGTCTAAATACATAACACACGTATCTATTATATTACGCAAACGTGTATTATTATTATTATTATTATTATTATTAAAACGAATTTATATACAGGATAAGCCTATCAGTTATTAACAGGGGTCTTGTACTTAATTAGTAAAACTAGTAAAAATATATCTATATATACGTATATTATCTATAAAGTTAAAAAAATAAAAATGATTAAAATAAGATCATATAAAAACTTTATCTGAAAAAGTTGTTAAATCTTTTCTTAAAAAGAGTCAGAGTCTCGCATTTACGAATTTTTAGAGGCTGGAAGTTCAGTATACACTTTCCCCCCATAGCAATAAAAACCTTTCTTTCCAGCTTCCAGTTTTACTTTTGGTAGTTTTATACTGTAACCCTGATTTCTAGTTTCTATATTAGACTTAATTAAGGTAAAATAGTTCTGAAAGTTTTGACAGACATATTTTTTAACGGCATCTAAATGTTAGCATACAATATTTCTTCTTTTGGATGCATTCTACGGACGGTATTTCTCTTGTCTCTGTAACTTTTGATGTTCCGGGCAAATATAATTTTTGCCGCTCGTTTCTCAAAGCGTTCGAGCCATTTCTTCTGTGTGTCGGTTGAACATGTGTAAAGAGAAACATGTGAGTACAGGAATTACCATGGATCGATATATATTCAGGGATGCCTTCACAGTAAGAAAAGAACGAGTTTTACCAGCAGTTTAAGGTATCCGGTAACTTTTTGTATAAACGTTCAGTTCCGTCGCCCCCATCGCGGTGCTAAAATATCTCAACGGTTATTAGGAGATTTGAATACGCTGATTTCAAATATCTTTGTTCCCACTCGCGAAAACCTATCTGTTTTTTCAAAAAAGTTTGATATTTTTACCGGCTGGTCGCCATCTTGAATTCCGCGGTACTTTTGATCATTCGACACCCTAACTTCTCCTAACTTGAAGTATCGCACGTACACAAGGGACGTGGGCTCATAAACAACAAATATGGATGATATTATAGGTAACATTTGACATTTCACTCGATCAAACTACGTGTTGAAAGGATTTATGGTGAAGGAAAATTTCGAGTGTTGGAATACATACATTTTAAGACCAAACCGGGACCAGTTGCGAAAAATGCAACTTCAAGGCCTTCCGCGGTACGGAAGCCGTTGCCGAGAGCCTAGTCAGGAGTTCTGTATATATAGTGGTGGTAATGCCGGGATAAGATTCTGGGTATATTATAGGTAATATTTGGCATTTCACTCAATTGAACTACATGTTCTCAGGATTTATGGTGAAGGCAAATTTCGAGTGTAGGAATATATACATTTTAAGACCAAACCGGGACCAGTTGCAAAAAATGCAACTGAGACAAAAGGTTTTTTTCATGTTCTTTTCCAATGGTCGACACACCACTGTCATAGCTATCCTAGCTAAAGTTTTCTTCAAAACAGAGTATAAGAATTATGAAATAACGTTTAAATATATCTTTCAATTCTTATTTTCTGTTTTCTGTGAAGTAATGGGCAAATATTATGTGTTGAAAGTTTGAAAACTGTGGTTTAATTGAGTTAATAAGATGTCAAATTATTTTTTTGAAAGTTTAAGATTGAAAGCTGTGTCGACAACCAGATATTTGGCAGATAATTTAAGTCTTATCCTGACTTTCTTTTAAAAAAAATCGTCTGGACAAAACATACAGTATACATGCAGAAATAGCCATATTCCAAACAAACCAATTGTTATAATTTTATTTTGCTGGTTAAAACTAATAACAGTACTTCCTAATAGAAATTATAGATGGATCAATATTAAGTTGTATGTGGCTTTCAAATGTAGGCAAAAGAAATTCTTCTACTGAATTCCCAAGCCACATACTATATTGGCTTTTCTCCCACACTGAAGTTAAATTGATTGATTACGATTCTTGGGGGATAATGTTACCATATGATTGATTCAGTGCAAATAATTTGTGGCAAATTATTAATTGTGCTGGTAAATAGTCTGAGATACCTAGATTAAGTGGAGGTCACTATAGGCGTGTGCCAAGGGCAACACAATTAATGTCCAGTGGTTACATGTGACTATCATTGGGTAAAACAGTAGTTACCAGTATGACATGTTTATATGTGATGTTTATATGTGATGTTTATATGTGATGTTTATATGTGATGTTGAATCGTTGATATGTGATGTTTATATGTGATGTTGATATGTTTACAGTATATGTTTTTGCCAGTATGACATATAGTGTGTGATAATGTGTCATATAGTGTGGTTGTCATGGTGTGAGGACGTGTTATCGAGAGCTCCGACTGTTGTAAGAATTATATTATTATATTATTATATCATAAGAATTCAGAATAACAAGATTCTTTACCAGCTACCTATATGTTAACTATCCTATTTTTGTGTTTATTCATGATATTATCAAGATATTGCCAACCTGACTTCAGATCAGCTTGAATCATTATGGTTCAGTTCAGCAACCAGAATGGATCAGTATAGGTCTAATTGTTATAATTAATTTAATAGTTATAATCTAATTGTTATAATAATTAATCTAATCACATATAAACATCACATATAAACATCACATATAAACATGTCAACTGTTTTACCCAATGATAGTCACATGTAACCACTGGACATTAATTGTGTTGCCCTTGGCACATGCCTTTAGTGACCTCCACGTAATCTAGGTATCTACTATTTACCAGCACAATTAATAATTTGCCACAAATGATTTGCACTGAATCAATCATGCGGTAACATTATCCCCCAAGAATCTTAATCAATCAATTTAACTTCAGTGTGGGAGAAAAGCCAATATAGTATGTGGCTTGGGAATTCAGTAGAAGAATTTCTTTTGCCTACATTTGAAAGCCACATACAACTTAATATTGATCCATCTATAATATTAGGAAGTACTGTTATTAGTTTTAACCAGCAAAATAAAATTATAACAATTGGTTTGTTTGGAATACTGTATGGCTATTTGTGCATGTATACTGTATTTTTTGTCCAGACGATTTTTTTTAAAAGAAAGTCAGGATAAGACTTAAATTATCTGCCAAATATCTGGTTGTCGACACAGCTTTCAATCTTAAACTTTCAAAACAACAATTTGACATCTTATTAACTCAATTAAACAACAGTTTTCAAACTTTCAACACATAATATTTGTCCATTACTTCACAGAAAACAGAAAATAACAATTGAAAGATATATTTAAACGTTATTTCATAATTCTTATACTCTGTTTTGAAGAAAACTTTAGCTAGGATAGCCATGACAGTGGTGTGTCGACCATTTGAAAAGAACATGAAAAAAACCTTTTGTCTTAGACGCTAGCCTTGTATTATGCCCAAATACAGTTCAAATGATTATCAGTGATTTCATTCATATTATTAGAATGGTTTTATGTTGAAAGCGACGAGAATGGTTCATAGTCAAACATTGTGTTTTTAAACAAACGAGGTATCCATACCTGAAATCTTCAACGATGCAGTCAACATTGATTTTCTCCGAAAGTTTATCGAATTGACGTCGGAAAATTGGTGGGCAGGAAGTTGAACTGAGTTGTTAAATAAACAAGTTGAAATCTAAACATTTCTCTCAGTAAAAGCAAAAAAAATCTGCCAAAACTATCACCTTTCGTCTACTCAAAATAGAACTTTTAGTAGTTTTCGTACTCGGTCCCCACGCGGTTTGCCACCCAAAAATGGCGGATTAGGCCTGGTCGCATAGCGTGAGAAAGGCTAATTGGTCAATACTCGTATTTGGATCAAGCCATCCAAACACGGAAATTTCCATCCAAACACGGAAATTTCCCGCCAAAAATTTCCTGAAATTTTGCCACTTATTCTCTTGTATTATTTTATTAAAAAAGAAATACCTAATGGTTTTTCCGAGTTGCTTAGCGGTTTGATTACTCAGCATGCACTGTTTTTATCGAAAAGTCATCACGTTTTAAAATACTCCATTAATTTTGTCTTTGATATTTAATAATACAAAAAGTAAACGCACCTTTTTGAACTTTCTCCTTATTAATTCTTTTCGTGATCACTACAGATTTAGAGAAAATTCAAGAGATCAATGTCCGGTCGACAGGAACAGGAGTATTCGGATTTCAAAATAATGGGTAACATTTCAATGTATTTCAAAACAAAAAAACTAACCAAAAAGAAACTAACTTACGCCACAGTTTGAGCAGTATTTCGATTCGTCTTTCAATTGTGTACCACAGCTTTGGCAGTACATTCCCGCTGGTACTATTCACGCTAAAATATTGACATGACGAGAAAGAACGAGATACACACTCCAGTAGTCCGATGCCTTCGCTTTTGCTGTCATGCCTTCGCTTTTGCCGTGATTCTTTTGCTTTTGCCGTGAGTCTTTTGCTTTTGCCGTGAGTCTTTTGCTTTTGCCGTGAGTCTTAATTTTGCTTTTGCCGTGAGTCTTTTGCTTTTTCCGTGAGTCTTTTGCTTTTGCCGTGACGCTTTTGCCGTGGATGCTTTTGCTTTTGCCGTGACAGTTGCACCGCAATAACCTTTCTATCATACTTATCAACAGAGGATACAAACTGAACACAATTAACAAAGCATTTTGACAAGCTTGTCAATACACACAATATGAACTATTATATACAAGGCCAAACTGCCAAAAAACAAATCAAACCCTATCTTCTCCATCCCATACAACAACAACACAACACACAGAAGGTTGTGTCCCAAAGAATCTACACAATATACAATACAATACGCATCTTTATTCTTGTCTTTATAATTATTTTATGCATACATACTATAACAGTTTACACTTCATTGTCCAGCGCCGTAACCAGACAAAGATAGAAACTACGCCTACATATATGCCAAGCTTAGCCCTCAGAGGTTGTAAAACCGCTGTAGTACCGCGGATTCGGCCTTCCTCACGCCCGATGGCAAATCGTTTCCCGATTTTGCAGGCTCTAAATTTTTCATTTATCGCCTTCCGCCCACTCCCGATTAAGAAGAGCCTGCGGAGGAGGCAGATAATATCGGCCAGAAGTGATCGCGTTGTTCGGGGGCCAGCAGAAGTGAAACCGGTACGTTAAACAAGTTGAATTTTGTTAACGGGTTTTATAGAGTACTATAGACATAGTTAAGAGTGTCTAGCCTGCGAATACAGCCGCTATTTCGTCGCTCATGGCCGCTGCGTGGACGAAATAGCGGCTGCATGTATTCGCAGGGCCGCAGGCGAACGAGTATCGAGTGATGGAAAGTATGTTTATAGTACGACGTGGGGACAGTATAAAATGAGCGTGCGATGTTGATTTTAAGAACAATGTTACAAACGTGATGACTTTAGCTGTTGTTTGTTAGAGAGAACCTAATTGTATTGTAGATTTCAGCTCGCTTTTCAACACGCACTACGATTTGAAGTTCAGCTTTACGCCATTTTGGTAATTTGGTATTGCAGAATGATTAACAACACTATTTTCCAAAATAAATCGTATCAAAAGAAAGTCTGGTCGACCGAAGGTTTTCAGTCTTTAATAGGTGAACTTTGAATCGAACATTCGTACATCAAATTGATCGAACTTCGTAAACAACTTCTGAATTTAGAAACGTAATTTGAAACTTGGCAACAAACTTGTGTGTGTGAATAATTATCTCTTATCCGCGTAAAGTAGAGAAAGCATTTAACTTGCGAAGTAGACTTCGATGGTAGGGGATTTCGGAGGAGCAACAAAAACATCATGGTTACGGACAAAACGCGGAAGAGAAGTAAATTTGGGTTTAGGTGGTGGGGAAATATTATTGCGCCAGTTTGAAGACTCGGAACCATGGTAACGCGAGCCACTTTGATAGCCAGAGTCAAAAGCCAGTATTTGGAGTAGAGTTGTGACAGGCATCGTATGCCTAATCCCCAGACATTATAACCTAGTCTTAATAATTAGTTAGTGTTACTTTAAATCA
The DNA here is from genome assembly GCA_035772405.1 of Chrysogorgia sp. JL179-B06. Taxonomy (NCBI): domain Eukaryota; kingdom Metazoa; phylum Cnidaria; class Anthozoa; order Scleralcyonacea; family Chrysogorgiidae; genus Chrysogorgia; species Chrysogorgia sp. JL179-B06. The sequence continues at coordinate 1,767,179 of JAYKKM010000143.1, forward strand.
AATATAATTAGTTGTGCAATTAGTGCGTGAACTTATAATATCGCGTATAGCCGGGAGCTAACATCTACTACACGAAAGAGCATTACATGTTAAATTCAAAATATTCAATAGATTATTGCTTGAGAAATACCGTATGTAATAGGTAAAGATCGGCTGATGAATTTGATGATTGCTTCGCGCTATGTTGTAATACGAATCGTCTGTTGTATCGCCGGCTAATTTCACTTGAGTGAATCTTTCGTTGTAGAATATCGGAGTTTGTTGGACAAGAATCGGCATCGCGGGACTGTTAGTGTTATGTAAGTGATAAAGACGTTATTCTTTATTATTTAGTATTATATATTTCTGATCGCGTGATTGTACTTAGCCTTTTTAATACGTTTTAAGACCTTCTGGGCCGTGGCATGACATTGTATTGTTGTCTAGTGCATGTTTAATTTATTATTTACAGGACTCTTTAGTTTTTAGTCTTACTTTTGTTCACGCTAACATATTAATCATTATTTCGTTCATTTTATGGTAATTTATATGTTAGTAGATCTGTTTTTAGAGCATATTACCCTTTAATAGCATGATTGGAATGTTAAGTATGCATGCTAGATTTTAGTTTTTCTTTGTAATTGTTGTTTTTATTTTACGATATGAACTTGGACTCGTTATAAATAAACGAGTCTCGGAGTGATTGTCCGTAAAATATTCCCCGACGTGTTTTCGGATTGGTGTGTCGAAACTCGAGTCGTCGTTCGTAGCATTGAGTACCGGCGGCTTTACAGTTCTGATATCCGGCTTCGGCTTGGTGCGGATAAAGTCCAACCGGATAAAAACCGGATATTATTCGCCTCAAATTTGTCCCAAGGGTCTACTTCCGGTGAAAGCCGTTAAAAGTATAACTGAAAGCCGGTGAAAACGACTCAACTCAAGCAAATGCAATGCTACAACTAGGAATGCCAGAAAGGAGGAAAACTTTATAGAACCGAATAAGTTATGCTACTACAAAATACAAATAACGAAATACAAGTGTAAATTGCCACGACCGATGTTGCCTGGAAGGAGTGCGCAACGCTTCTTTGAGACGATGTTCCCCGTCAACATGGAGAAATTTCAGCCCGGGCTGAGATTTCAACCCGGCTACTGAGGTATGGTAAATTACGGAGTATGGAAAATCATTTAAATTACTTTGTTTTTATGCCATATTTGTTACCGCTTGACCGCTTTCGACACCGTGATTTCTATTCTCCCTCTTTACCATACCTTAGTAGCCGGACTGAAATCTCATCTGACAGAGGATGGTGGACAAGAAAGATACGAGAGAGCTAGACGCGCGTCAAAGCAGGCCATTCGTTTTTGTGGCGATATCAATAATCCAATAATTGCTGAGTATTAACTTTGCCGTCTCTGTTAATTTGGCTGTTTACGGTAGCTGAAATGGTTTAACTCAACAGACAAGACTTCAGATCATATACACATTCTGCAAATTCAGTGTTGCCATTATTTGTGAACGAAACTTCGTCGAAATTGTCATATTTTTTGTCATTCTGATTTTCCAGCAGGAGCGGGTGTCTGCACAAAAAACGTCGGAGCTCCGACAGCGCTCCGGCCTCCGGCACTCCATTTGCCATTCGATATAACTGAACTCAGAGGCGTAGGAACGGTTTTAAAGTTGGGGGGGGGGGGGGAACTCCGATGAAAAAGTCCCCAAAATTGGGTTTTTGTTCCCATTCCTCTGGTTACGAAATTGGGGAACTCTGGTTCCCAGAGCCTGCGTTCCCTTTGGCCAGCGCCAAAAAAACAGAGGCTCTGGGGAACTCCGATGAAACTCGTCATTTGATTGGTTGATTCTGAGCTCTCGCACCAGTTTCTTTAGGAGCTGTTTAAAATAAACAGTTCTTTTCAGAACTATGGCTGCAATCTCGTACCCAGAGCCTGCGTTGCTTTTGGCCTGCGCCAAAAACAGAGGCTCTGGGGAACTCCGATGAAAAAGTCCACAAAATTGTTTTATTGTTCCCAGTCCTCTGGTTCCCAGTTCCCTATAATTTGTTACTGTCATCAACGATCTTTAGCTTGGTCGAAGACCAGGAAAAATATTTGTTTACCGATAAAGAATGGCCTAGTAGCGATACAAATGGTCTTTTTACACCGTGAGCTGACCAACAAACATCCATCGTCTGACTCGTAATTCTTCGCAGTTTCGCCTCAGAACTTTAATTATATTAGAGACTACAAGGTCAATGTAGTTTAGCCAAAGTTCTTGACAGAAAGTACAATTCCTTACATTTTAATGTGTTCTGTTCTGTGTAGCAATTGTAACCTGAGCGGCCAAAGGCGACGCGTCAAATCACTCTCGTCAAATCGTCCAAGAGAAAAGCTTACCGGAACACAGAATATTGCATCATTGAAATGTTGGGTTTAGAAATAGGGTTAGTATTTCTTTATTTAAGGTTAGGTCTAGAGTTTTATTTGGGTTATGGTTAGAGTTTTTTGGGATCCTGTTCTGCTTGTGAAACCTGAAAAAATAACTTGACGTACAGTAGTCTGTGTCCATTGTTTACCGGTACACGGTGATCATGCTTGTTTGTTTGGCGACGAAGCGAGAATAATATATATATTTTACGTTTTAACTTGTAAATTTTCGGGATTTTTGCTGTTTTGAATTATTTCATGTGTTCAATTGTATTTTGGGTCTGTCGTGTATAATTATGATGTGTCATGGTTCGTAGCGGTCTTTGAAATCCTTGCAAGTCTTTGAATTTGAATGTATAGGTCTTTAAGGTCTTTGAAATGTCTTTAAAAAACAAATAAAGTCTTTAAATGTCTTTAAATTCTGTCGCGAGTGTTATTTCATGTTCTTGTTTACGATACCCTAATGAAATATATCGATATTCAGCACAATGTTCTGCATAAAACTATGCGCTTAACAAACGTCAAAGTATGCGCATTTTTGAAAAACCTGGAAAATCCGCGCATTTTATGAGAAAATTCGAAAAAAGCTGCTAATTCCCGCATTTTCGCAATTTGGCGGGACTTACCACGAGATTATGAGTTTAACTTTCAGCACCTCATCCACCACAGGAACATCTATGACAGCATATTCTAGTAAACATGTCGTCAAGTCAGAGATAATGTGGGTGCTGAAAACAGTAACAAATCACTATTCCTACAAGTCTAATGAGAGTGTTAGGGAGCTCTTTAGATATATATTTCCAGATTCCACCATCGCACAGCAGGTCACTATGAGTGAAAATAAATCAGCGTATGCCAATGGGATTTATCCCCACTTCAAGGCGCAATGCAAGCAACAAATGGGCAACGAACCATATGTTTTGCTCTTTGATGAGTCATTAAATAAATATACCCAGAAGAACCAACTGGATCAGTATCCATGTTAGAACATACGACCATGATCATGTTGCATCAAGGTACTATATTATATGGTTCATCTTTCATTGGCCATGCAACAGCCAAGGACATGCTAATCTCATCCAAAGAGGATTTTGACCTTAACTTATTGAATATTTTCCTGCCAGTTAGTTTTAAAAATTCGGTAAAGGAGAAACAAAGTGAGCTCAACAAGTTAGAAATCGAAATTAGGGAACTCAGCAGGAAAAATATATATTACTGTATTTAATCAAGCGAGTTTTACAAGGAACACAGTCGCCGTAACTCTTTGTATTTTAACTGTCAATGAACAATTTATATCTAGTTTTGTAATGTTTTATATTTTGTATAAACATGTTATCTTCACGTTGGAATTGTCAGCGTTTTGTAATGCTTGATTAAATTATATGTTGTTACAATCTAACAACTTTGGTTGAAGATCCGTGAAATAAAAGCTCAATGTTAGAATAGCAAAAGACGACCTCGATTTTTGACAACTGTTATTAATTTCATTGTGAATAGTCAATTATAGAACCTTAATTTTTACAGCTGATTGTTCTGGAAGGTCTTTGAAAAGTCTTTGAAAATAGGCTGAAAAGTCTTTGAAAGTCTTTGAATTTTTTCGGTCTTTAAGACTACGAACCATGACACTACAGGTGACATGTATCGAATAAATCTTTACCAGCCATATTTCTGAAATGAACTGTTTATTTACCGCGATTCGAAAGTGCGGCCTCGCGTCGCGAGCAAACTAGTGCGAGAGCTCAGCATCAACCAATCAAATGAGTTTATTCGGAGTTCCCCAGAGCCTTTTGGCGCAGGCGATCCTTCGAAAATAAAGGCCTTTCGGGGCAGGCTTTGTGTCTCATTATATCGTCATGGAGAGCAAGCACAAAAAGACAATACAAGCCTTATCTCAAAAGATGGGAACAGTACTGTAGTGCAAGGGAAATTAATAGTGTTTCAGGAACTGTAGCGAATGGAATAAACTTGTTGGCAGATTTATATCAGGGAGGTGTAGGATATAGTGCTGTAAATACGGCCAGGAGTACCTTGTCAACTGCAATTGTCCTTCCAGGGGAGAGAAGTTTGGTTCACATCCGTTGGTCACTCGTTTTATGAAAGGTGTGTTTTAGACACGCCCATCTTTGCCACGTTACAAGGAAACCTGGAACATTGACATTGTGCGCCGGTACAAAGCCAACCTAGGCTCTCCTCAAGATGTAAACCTGAAAACATTGACATATAAACTTGTGATGTTATTAGCGTTATTATCAGGTCAACGTCGCCAGACTTTGAACCAATGGGTTCAATGCAGTTTGACCTCAGAGACATGTACCTTTGTCATTACTTCATTGTTAAAGACATCACGACCTGGTAAACACCTGCCTCCTGTAAGATTTGTGGAGTATAAACTGGACAAGAATCTCTGTATCATTAAACACATTGAAGAATACATCCAAAGGACAAATTGAAAAGTGTTAAGAGGAGAACAGTCCATACTTCTTATCAGTTACCAGCGTCCACACAGAGTGGTATCAACGGATACCTTGCTGGAATTGATACTTCCAAATTTGGTGCGCATAGCACTCGATCGGCTGCAACATCTGCAGCCAAGGCTATGAACATGCCCATTGATATTATCATGGATAGTGCAGGGTCTCAAGAGTCCACATTTGCCAAGTATTATCAAATGCTAATTGTAAATAATGAGAACTTTGGTAGCACTTTGTTACAGAATTTTCATTGATATTATGTTACTGACAAATTAAAGTTTGTTTCACGAACATCTGCAGACATGACTGGCTCATACTCGTACTGCTTTAAGATCTCACGTGACTCCTAAGCGACCAATGATGAAACAGAATTCAAAAATTAAACGAGACTTACCTGGAAGTCGATGTTTGATTTGGATTCTGTGAGTCATTGGTCGGGAGCGAAGGAGTCATGTGCCCACCCATTGTGTTTATTCCCACCCTTGTTATGGTACGAGCGTTCACCTTGCTTTAAAGACTGACCTTTCTGGTTCACGACTCCGCTGCTCCCGACCAATGACTCACATAATCCACAGACCCAAAATGCAATTGAACACATGAAATAAGTTAAAACTTAAAACTATTATTATTAATATTATTCTTGCTTCGTCGCCAAACAAACATCGTCTGACTCGTCTCGTAATTCTTCGCAGTTTTGTCTTATTTATATTAGAGACTACAAGGTCGATGTAGTTTAGCCAAAGTTCTTGACAGAAACTACAATTCCTTACATTTTAATGTGTTCTTTGTAACCTGAGCCACCTGAGCGGCTGAACCGATCACTGCCGACGGCGACGCGGACATATAAAACACTCTCGTCAAATCGTCCGGTTGACGATTTAGAGAAAAGCTAAGAAAGGCCATTTGTATCGCAACGCTTTGCCAAGAGCTTTGTAAAACATACTGGGCCATTCTTTATCGGTAAACAAATATTTTTCCTGGTCTTCGAACAAGCTAAACATCGTCGATGCAGTCGCAACCCCCCGCGGTTGTAGTAGTTTTGTGGAGGAGGTTCCGTTGGTGCAACTTGGGGTTCTCGTGGATCGTGCTTGTACGTCGAGGCTCGACGCGGTCGAATGCATAACTACTGACTCCATCCCCTTTGAGCTGCATACCTCCAGAACAAGTTAAGTGATTGCACTATTTCATATTAATGTTTACAACCCTGCTTATAGAGAGATATATTGGTGTGTTTTGTTTAGTGCCATAGTTGAACACATAGCGGGAATGTTAAATTGTTTTCAAACCAGCATCCCCGTGGTAAGGGACTAAACGCCGGTCGATATTAGCACCCTCGCCCTCAGACCTTCGGCCGGCGAGGGGATAACCATTGTCCCAACGTGGTCGTCGATTCCTCACTTTGCAACCTTTAACGCATTTTCTTTTCCTTCGCTGCTCTTGATATCTCAGGCAACTTTCTCCCTGCAGCAACACGTTTTGGGTCCTTTACCTTAATACTTTTTACGTCAGCTGTGATTTTGACTGGTTTGCTGTCAACGGTCGTCTGTGTGTCTTCAGCCATTTTGTCTCACAGTTGATCTTGTAGACACCTCACAGTTATCTCACAATACCCTGGCGCAACGCACTTAACATTTTCTTGGGTTATAACATCACGTGACATTCGTGATTCCTTTTAACGCTTCCGCAACAGAGCTTGACGAAATCCTCGCTAAGATTCAAAGATCATCCGTTCTCTGTGTGTCTGCTACGACTCCACAAGGCGCCTCTTCCGCAAGTGGAATTGGGGTTAACTCACACTGTTATTTTCAACAAGTAGTTTTAACTCCAAAATCGGTGTTTAAATTTTGAGTCCAAAACAATCAGATTTTTGGAGTTAAATGTTACTCTTCTTTTCGGAGTTAAAAATAACTCGGCAATGAAGAGTTAATTTTACTCCAAAAATTTGGGTTAAAATATAAAAATTAACTCCATGTTTTCGAGTTAAATGCACTTGCATGTCTTTATTTTAAACACTATCGTAACAAATATTTTTACTTAATAAATATTTTTACTAATAAATTAACTCAATATCGGTCTCTTCCTGATAAACTTGCATGGAGGCGAGCCATATAGCTCGGTAAGATAGATAGTTTTTGGCTCGTATTTATATGAGTGAATTTCATTCACGTCTATAGTCTCCTTTGCAGCCGCTAGCTCCTGAGGTAAACGAGTACGTCGGCTGACAGAGCCTTTTTTCTCCAAAAATGTACGCCACGAAAGGCCCACGTTGCCCGGTCGCTTTTTTCAAGTCTTATCTCGCGCCAGAAGACCATCGAAAATGTTACCTCCAGATTCGCGATTTTATTTGACAGCAATATTCAGCCCCAAGCTCCGAAATAGTTTGCCTATAACAGCGACAACCACTTGACCAAACTCACTTGGTACATGTATATTACTTCATGAAGTACACGAGCGTTGTATACCAGGACAAACGCTTTTGATCACCATCATATATATTCCGTTCGTCGGACAAATTTGCGAGAGCAAATTATTGGGGGTGCCCGGGCCCCCCGGCCCCACCACCTCCCGGCCATGCGTTCAGTTCCTGCCATTCGAAGTTCGAACCAACCGTGAAGCAAACGCCGCGACTTCTTCGTTTTCCCGCTGTCGAAACAGGTACGCTTCAGTGAGTATTTCGTTTCCCGTAGCAGCACCAACATCACTATAGAACTGGTCTAATTTCTCTAGAATCGTTTGTGACTCTGACTCGGTGCCCAAACGCACTAGTTTGGTCTTTGCTTCGCCTTGTAGCGAGCGGCGAATCTGCTCGGCTATAACTTGGTTTGTGTACAATCCACCATGAATAGCAGAGTTCACTTCAAATCGCTACACACGGTAAGGGACGGCTTTCGATTTGTCGACTTCACCAAAACCAAAAATTGCGAGAACTGCGGCCGCGAAACCCGCATGCATTTGTACTCAGCCTCAGGTCATGGGTTAATGCCATCCGCCGTATTTGGCACTTTGCGACATTTTTTGCGATTAATCGAAATGGAGTTGATCGAGCTGGTTTGTTAACGACGTGCTTTACTGAACAGTAAAGTTGAAAACGACGAATTATTTGAAGGAAGTCGTCAATGGCACAATGCGTCAAGGTACTGTACGTAATATTTATCTGTTTATAGTATATATTTCTATGTTGATTCTTTCTGAAGGCCGAGTGTTTGTACCTTCATGTAGTTGTATTATTGAATTTATATTATATCGTTATCGGTTATGTGTATATTTTGTTTCGATAATATAAAAATAACCAGAACAGTGAAGACAAACGTTTCTACGGTCTTCACGCAGCATTTCAAACGTTTATTCATAAAATTACATAATATTAAGTTAGAGGCTCACATATTTGTTGTTTACTCAAGCCTCTTATACATATAAATAAACCTATGGCTATAGTGCCTATTCTTATATAGTCTACCTGCACCATTACACACAATTAGTCTTTAAATCTACAGTACCTCGCTAAAGACATTAAATATTTTGACCACTTTTTTCTCTGAATTGAAGCTCTTGCTATTGCTGTCTAATTATAGATTTTAATTTTTACTTGAAATGGGTTTATCACATATATTATATTATAATTTAATAGCTATAGCTTAAATATACAGTAACGTTTGAACTATATAGACTTGTAAATCTTGACAACCCACTACCGAAATATATGAACATCTTGACAACTTTGAAGTTCTAGATATTACTATATTCATTTATGGGTTTTATTTCAACAGTACTTAATGGAATGTAATTTCATTATGATATACCTATTATATATATATATATATATATATATATATATATATATATATATATATATATATATATATATATATATATATATAGCATCATGCCTGGTTGATATTTGAATATAGAGACAGGTAAACTTCTTCCGGCAAAGTATTAAAAGTTATATTTCCAAATGTTTCGCCGGTGAAGGCTTCTTCAGTGGAATAAATCCAGTTTGTTAAATCGTCCTCTATATATACAAATTTGTGTAAAAATAAGACAAAGGATTACAAAATATATGTAAATTTAAAAATATTATACAGTGAATGTTATGTAAATTAAAAAAACAAACTATCAATACAATGTTAAAAATTTATACGCAAATTTTAAAAGAACCATAACACCTATTAAATGCAAAGTGATCTACCAATACAACCGTTCATGATGTTATTTGCATGATTTATATATATATATATATATATATATATATATATATATATATATATATATATATATATATATATATATATATATATATATATATATATATATATATATATATATATATATATATATATATATATATATATATATATATATATATATATATATATATATATATATATATATATACGGTATATATATATATATACTGGCTTACTGTAATTACATGTACACAGTAAAGCTTGAACTAACTATAGTTACTGGAAGACTTGTAAATCTTGACAACCCTAAGATGTAAACATCTTGATCACTTTGAAGTTCTATAGCAATTGCTATGCATTTATATTGGTTCAATTTTGGCTGCTGTTTGTGTACCGTGCAAACTGGGCACAGAATATTACATCATTGAAATGTTGCCTTTAAAAGTAGGGTTAGTATTTTTTATATTAGGGTTAGGACTGTGATCATTGTGTGTCCAGTACACAAAGAAGATGCCTTAATTTTTAATTGAAATGATGATTTTATCATTATATATTATACAGTATTCATAAATATGGCTTAATGTAATTACATAGTAAAGCTTGAACTAGTTAAATTATTGAAAGACTTGTAAAGCTTGACAATCCTTTAAGACGTGAACATCTTGACAACTTTGAAGTTCTATAGCTATTGCTGTGTATTTATAAGTTTAATTTTTAATTGAAAATTATGTGGTTTTATCACCATATATATATTATATTATAACTACAGTATTGTATGGCTGCCTTGAATCAACTGTTGACTTTTTCTGTTTTTCTTCAGGTAACAAGGCAATAATTATGGTCAGGTTTTTCATGTAATATTTAAGAAATCCATTACAACAGGGAATGACTTGCTTTTGGCCTGGACTCACAACAAATGTGGAAAACACCTGTAATAATGTTTGGTTGCAAAACATGTTCCCAATTGTTATGCAGATGTTATGCAGATTGGTTTCTACTGAACTTGTAGTTCTTCTAATTCAAGAGCTCATAAACCTTACCTTATTAAGTTTTATGTATCAGTCAAATCCAACCATGCCCATCCCCCCGGGACACTGCCGGGTATTTCATACGTTGACCAATCCCAGGGGTAGTGAATTTGAACCTTTGTTCGGGGGTTGGGCATTAGATAATACAGTAATCTGAGAGTACCAAAAGGCAGTGGGGGGCTGTTCCCAAGCTTACGGCACTTTTATTATTATGATAGTTGACTCATTATTTACGATCTATTTTAATGGACTTGCAACGGGAATTCATTCGATTTCGTTAAATCTGTGTAATTTGATGTGAAATCTGGCGCAATTGAGGCATTTACAGCGATCGGTTGCAGCACTTTTATTATTATGATATTAGAGTACTTTATGTACGATCTATTTTAATGGTTTTTCAAAAGGAATTCATTCGATTTTGTTAAAATGCTAGAATATTGCCATGAATTAAGAAATAAAGTTCACTTTATTTCTTATGAAGTCGTAGTTGTCGTTTCTGTGTAATTTGGTGTGAAATCTGGCGCAATTGAGGCATTGACAGCGAGTTCGGTGCAGGAGACTCGGGCATCACGCCATCCGGTTAGACGCAAAACCTTGAGCTCGCAGAATTTGTTACTTTTACTTTATGCTTACTTATTATTCAGTGAATTAACATGCCGTGCGAGCTGTACTTCAAGTCAATCATCTAATATAAAGTTATTGTACGTTACTAAAGATGCTATTTCGCTGAATAACTCTACTATGGTCAAGCTCGTCGAAAAGCGGTTAAACATCAACCGCTGTCGTATCAAGCAAAACTTGTTCTTGGATGCAATCTTATTCTTCGTTCTTCAATTTCAGTTATCCTAATCAGTTTATCTGGGGATGTGGAAAGTAATCCTGGTCCTTTTCAAACCACGACGTTCTCTACCAACCACTCACACCAACGGTCAACTTTTCAACATGCAGGTTGTGGACCACGTAGCACAACGACAAATGTCCGTCCTGCAACTATAAATTGTGCTCTTCTCAACGCTAGAAGTTTAAAGAGTGTGCACCGACGAGAAGCTGAAAAACCTGCATCGAACATCGCCTGCTTTCAAAATTTAGTGTATAGAGATGACATTCATGTTGTGTTTGCAACAGAGACCTGGCTTACAACAGATATACAAAACTCGGAAATCTTACCATCTTCGGACTTCACTATATTTCGAAAAGACAGACAGAGATCTCGCGGTGGCGGTGTATTAATGGCGGTAATATCTAATTTATTCAAATCTATAAAAAACGTTTATATGTCTACCAACTTAGAACTTGTTTCCTGTGAAGTTACAACATTTTGCAACAGCAAGATCCTTCTCTGCTCAAGTTACAGACCTCAGAATTCTGACTTAACATGGAGTACTGAGTTTAACGAATTTTTGTTAAAAGCCCGTGATGATTACGAGAATGTTTTAATTTGTGAAGATTTTAATTTCCCGAACATCAACTGGGAGTCTATAGAAGATACTGTTGGGGCTGAAGAAGTCGGTTTTACAGAAATTTTAAATGACTTTTTCTTAACTCAGTTGACGACTACACCAATAATGTGCTTGATCTTGCAATAATGTGCTTGATCTCGTCATCACGAGCACGCCAGAACACGTAGAAATTCGCGAGCTGTTAGAACCCAGTGACGCTGGAATTTTTACAGATCACGCCATTATCATGTTTGACATCGACATCAAAGTCAAACCGCCTATCATGACTCGTAGATCTGTTTACGATTACCGTCGCGCAGATTTTAATGGACTCCGTCTGGCCATCCAAGAACATGATTTAGACGCTCTTATTCAATCATCAAGCGTTGACCAAAACTGGACGATATGGAAAACCGCTTTTATGACCTTAATATCTCGATTTATACCAACCAAACGCTTGAAGAAAAAACTCGGACCACCTTGGATGACCGGTGATTGAATTCTTACACGCTATCCGTCAAAAGGAATCATTACGGAAAAGAATAAAACAATCCTGCAATGAAAACTTGAAAATGAAATACAAACAACTAAGATCTAATGTCAAGCGAATGATCTCCGCAGCCTGAGAAAACTTCTTCTCTTTACTGTCTTCCCACCTAAAATTTAACCCAAAACGTTTTTGGTCAGTTTTCAAGTTTTCCTCGAAAAAAGAACAGTCTACCAATGGCGATGTCTACGGCAAATTCCCCAAGCGATGGTTGCAGATCGATTGCATCTAACCTTTTTACGGGTGATGGATTGGGATTTTGTTTTTAACTCATCGAAATTAAGACCAGAATAAGATGACCATTTATCAAGACTGTTGATATCGTTTTGTAGAAGCACGGCGTTATGACGAGTGTTGATCGTTTTGAATAATTTGGTGTCATCAGCGAAACATGTGACATTTGAAGACATCGTAGAGCTTGTTAGGTCGTTTACATATATAGGAGGAAGAGCAATGGTCCTAGGATCGATCCTTGTGGTACTCCTGATGTTACGGGTAGGGTAGATGATGTATCTCCGGGTATGATTACACGTTACATACGTCCCATCAAGTACGAACCAAACCAAGAGTGGAGATTGCCTTGGATGTTGATTTCTCGCAGTTTCTCGAGTAGGACACTGTGACGTACTTTGTCGAAGGCTTTTGTCATATCTAAGTAGATAACGTCTGTTTGTGTACCGTTGTCAAGTTGTTGGCCAATGCATGCAGTCCAGAACCTCTACTAGTTGCGTCGTGCACGATTTTCCAGGGATAAATCCGTGTTGGTTTGGGTTAATAAACTCTAATAGGTGGTCTCTAATCTTGGTCAGAACACAACGTTCCAGCAACTTGGAGATGTTAGGAAAGAGGGAAATAGGTCTGTAGTTTTCTACACACTCCTTTTCACCTTTTTTAAACACCGGAACGATATTAGCGATTTTCCACTCAACAGGGAAGGTGCCAGATTGTAGAGAAAGATTGAAGAGCGTGCATAGTGATGGAGCTATCTGTTCAGCGGTTTCTTTCAAAATTCTGTTAGATATGCCGTCAGGGCCTGATGCTTTGTGAACGTCCAACGCTTTCAGGAAATTATGAATTTCTTCGAGAGTGAGGTAAATGTCGCTTAGTGTATGTTGATTGGAAGGATGATCCTTGGGAGACTTATCGACAGCATTGTTTCAGTGTGAAAAACGGAGGTGAAGTAATTGTTAAAGAGCTCTGCGATGGTGTTAGGGTTAGTAGGTAACCCCCCCCCCCCCCCCCCCCATATACCGACCCGCCTCATTAAAAAAGTCATTAAGAAGTGAAACAATTGTGCATGTTCGGTCAACATGCGGATCACTTTTGGGTGATTAACGGATAGAATAGTACACTAACTTGAACCTCATTGGTGAATTTTCAGGCGGACCTCTGCGAAGACATCTCCCTCTTCTTCGCGCGTTTTTTTTATCCGAGGCAGAACAAAGAGCGTTGCGTCCAAAAAGTAATTAGTATTGTTAGCAAGTAATTAGTATTGTTAGCGTGACGAACGCAAGGGACGGAAGTAATTACCTCTAAGCCTCTTTCACCTTTACGATTCCTAGCCCTAGTCTCGTGTACCTTTGGGACCCCATCGTATACTTAGGTGGCTCTCTGTGTGTGTATTAGGCCCGTTTAGGCCTTTTTTGGCCCGATAAGGCCTTTTGGCCCGTTCGTTACACGCTATTCAGCGTTCGATTGAACCTGTGTTTTCACCGCTAAGAGATGAACCCTAATAATTTTGGCCGTATTATGGCTTATCTCGCTTTAGTGTACACAATTCCTATGATGAAGAAACACTTCGGGGAAACAGTGCGAAGAACTGTTCAAGATCTCAAATATATTGAAAAATATAAATTTGGATGACTCGGCTATTTTATGACTCCGTTGTCATGATGTATATTCACGTTGTTAAGGTTAAGATTTGCATACATGTTCATGAATTTGGCCGAATTATCGCTAATTATCTCGCGTTAGTGTAGGGGATTCCAATGGGGGAAGAAGAAACCCTTCGGGAAACAGTGTGAAGAACTGTTCTAGATCTCAAACGTATCGACATAGCTAGTTTTGGCGTAAAGTATTCTGAAGAAACCATTCGCAAAATGATCAGGAATTACAAAATAAGGCTTCCTGGCCAACTTATCCTACGGCCGATATTTGCATATTTCGCCTGAAAGCATGTGTTTACAAGGGCACTTATGGAGATATATAAAACCTTATTAATACGTGACACAAATATAGAGTTAAAAAATATTTATATCAGTTACAAACGTATACATGTTTTTCAACGTTTACTTTAACGGGGCATACCTAACAGAAACGAATTAGTATTTTTAGCCTTTCACCTTTACGACCCTTAACCCTAGTCTCGTGTACCTTTGGGACCCCCCATGGTATTGTATTAGGCCCGTTTAGGCCCTATCTGGCCTTCTTTGGCCCGATAAGGCCTTTTGGCCCGTTCGTAGGAGGGAGTTTATACGGTCATCACGCTCCCTTCACGCTATTCAGCAGTCCTTTCATTCGAGTATCTGTTGTCCTCGTGAAAGGTTCGAAAGTTTTCTTCGAAATGTAGGCATGAAGATTTGTAAGTCCGTAAGAATCGTGATGATAAATGATTGATTTGAACAAATAACGTTCGAAACTAATAAAGTCCCTGTACAAGAACAAAAACCCTAACCATACCCATACCCATAACCCAAATAAAAACTCTAGTCCTAGCCCTGAAATAAAGGAATACTATAACCCTACTTTTAAACTAAATATTTCAATTATGTAATACACGAAGTAAGAGCCCCATTTTGGCTATTTGCGATATTTGCCTATTTGCGTATAGCATTTGAGGAAATTTCTAGCGGGCAATTCAAAATAGGGCTTTTTGGCAATGTTTAAAGACAGATATCTCGGACACGAATGGACAAAATCGAAAACCGTAAAAGAACTTATCAGCTATTTTTGCGTCCTCTATATAGAGAAACTAAAATTTATGGAGGGTTTATATGATCGAGCTTTAAATTTGGCTGAGTTCATTTTCAAAGTTATTGTGTGCCTAAAAACCTGTATAGAGGAACATCAAAGATTGTTCAACGGTATACAAAATGTAAGTGTCCGAATAGCTGGATTAAATCTTTAACGCGTTTATGATAAAATGAAACCTAGCGACTTTAATGTATAACCTAAGGGATTCTCTGGACGAAGAGAAGCCGTACGAAGAACGAATTTTGAATCGTATTGACTTGTCAAACGAAGCGAAGGTTGAGTGCTCACTTGGACAATAGCCCGTGGGTGCAACTCACAAATATTTGCATGTCTTGGGAATATTTAATTGCTTTGAGGGTACACACTAGGATATTTATGGGTAAACCGGCATTAGTCAATATGGGATAATTAGGGATATTTATCATCCATGACTTCGATGTGAGGCGTTCTTAACACTAATTAAGTATTCCCTCGTAGACTCCTAACTCTAACCTCTTCAAACGCATTCATTTGCCTGTAAGCGAAATAAAACTTTATCAAAATTGCTTTTCTAGATACAATCGAAATAGAACTTTAACGCGGTTGCTAAGGTTTATTTGGCTGAATCAGACCATTCGAGAAGCCAAAGCTAGGCGGCTCTCTGTGTTGCGAACGAAAGTATAATTAGCGTTAAGAACGCCTAACATCCCGTGTAGACTCCTAACCCTATTCCACGTTCATAACCCTAAATTTAATTATATTTGGAATATCACCGATTCCAATTCCGACTCCTTGACTCTCATCGGGAGTTGTGCGATTGCCTATAGGTCTTCGACTGCACCTATATGTCTGTCTCCGCGTTCGACTGAACCTAGTGTGTTTTCGCCACATCTATACAAAGAGATGAACCCTAATAATTTTTTGCCGTATTATGGCTTATCTCGCTTTAGTGTACACAATTCCTATGATGAAGAAACACTTCGGGAAACAGTGCGAAGAACTGTTCAAGGTCTCACACATATTGACTTGGAAAAAATATAAATTTAAACGGCATTGCGTTACAGCGTTGCTATGCTAATGCTTATTGAGATTAGCAAACCATTTGTCGGACTTTCACCAACTACCCTCGGAAGAAAGGCAATCTATAATTGTGTGGCGAGTGATGAAAATACACTTTAATTTCATTTTATTCCGTAATACACATTATATCCCCGCTCACCTCCATGAATACCTCTCCCTCACAATTCACCCATCCACCGCTCAAATCGCCATATATAGCCGAAATTGTGACCCGCTGCATGCGAAGTTAAAGTAAATTTAAAAGTTAAAATTAAAAGTTAAAGCAAAGTTAAAGTAAAGTTAAAGAAAAGTTAAAGTAAAGTTAGAAGTTAAAGTTAAAGTAAAGTTAAAGTTAAAAGTTTAAACTGCTACGACTGCTACCTCTAGAGGACTGCTACCTCTGTCCTACTGGCACGAGTACCTGGACTTAGTATACATTTTTAAAGCATTAGTTGGTTCATGTGACTCTTACATTTCTATTAATTCCTCCAGCCGTGTTACAAGACGTACAAACCGATCAAATGAATTTGTTTTAAATATCCACAAGACGTACAAACCGATCAAATCAATTTGTTTTTAAATATCCCTAAAGTGAATAGCGTAACTTTTCAGAACAGTTTCTACTGTAGAACCCTTGGATATTCAACTCTCTACCACCACATCTGCGAGATGTTAACCTTTCTATTGGACAATTCAAATCTGAACTGCTAAAACACAACCAAATTCCGCAAACCTTTAAAACCGTATGTGTAAAATGTCACCTGTGTCATCCCCTATCTAGTCTTCTTGGTAAAATGTGCTGTTATTTTTTTTCTAAACTTTTAAATTTGCTGTAACTTTACTTTAACTTTTAACTTTAACTTTTAACTTTACTTTAACTTTTAACTTTACTTTAACTTTTAACTTTACTTTAACTTTGCTTTAACTTTTAACTTTAACTTTGCGTTGACTTTTAACTTTAACTTTTAACTTTACTTTAACCTTTAACTTTTAACTTTACTTTAACTTTATGTTTACTTTAACTTTTAACTTTACTTTAACTTTATGTTTACTTTATCTTTAACTTTGCTTGAACTTTTAACTTTTAACTTTGCGTTGACTTTTAACTTTAACTTTTAACTTTACTTTAACTTTTAACTTTACTTTAACTTTGTTTTAACTTTTAACTTTAACTTTGTGTTGACTTTTAACTTTTAACTTTACTTTAACTTTTAACTTTTAACTTACTTTAACTTTGCTTCAACTTTTAACTTTAACTTTGCGTTGACTTTTAACTTTAACTTTTAACTTTACTTTAACTTTTAACTTTACTTTAACTTTGTTTTAACTTTTAACTTTAACTTTGCGTTGACTTTTAACTTTTAACTTTACTTTAACTTTTAACTTTTAACTTACTTTAACTTTGCTTTAACTTTTAACTTTAACTTTGCGTTGACTTTTAACTTTAACTTTTAACTTTAACTTTTAACTTTAACTTTTAACTTTACTTTAACTTTATGTTTACTTTAACTTTTAACTTTACTTTAACTTTTAACTTTACTTTAACTTTGCTTTAACTTTTAACTTTAACTTTGCGTTGACTTTTAACTTTAACTTTTAACTTTACTTTAACTTTTAACTTTAACTTTTAACTTTACTTTAACTTTTAACTTTAACTTTTAACTTTACTTTAACTTTATGTTTACTTTAACTTTTAACTTTACTTTAACTTTATGTTTACTTTAACTTTAACTTTGCTTGAACTTTTAACTTTAACTTTGCGTTGACTTTTAACTTTAACTTTACTTTAACTTTTAACTTTACTTTAACTTTGTTTTAACTTTTAACTTTAACTTTGCGTTGACTTTTAACTTTTAACTTTACTTTAACTTTTAACTTTACTTTAACTTTGCTTTAACTTTTAACTTTAACTTTGCGTTGACTTGAAGGGGTGGATGGGTGAATTGTGAGGGAGAGGTATTCATGGAGGTGAGCGGGGATAGTAGGTATATTTCTCAAACGGGCCACAGGGCCACGAAAAAGGCCCCCAGGGCCATTTTGAAGGATGTATCGCCAGACAAAGGGCCAAAGGGCCACGAAAAAGGCCCTCAGGGCCATTTTGTAAACTTATCGTATAAATGTTATGTAGTAAATTAAACTATTCAGTTGACATCAATAGCCAAACAGTTATACCCAAGCAATGCCAAATTTTTCCAGCAGGCTTACGTCTCGCAGATGTGATGGTAGAGAGTTGAATAATATCCTAGGGGATCTACAGTAGAAACTGTTCTGAAAAGTTACGCTATTCACTTTAGGGATATTTAAAACAAATTCATTTGATCGGTTTGTACGTCTTGTACACGGCTGGAGGAATTAATAGAAATGTAAGAGTCACATGAACCAACTAATGCTTTAAAAATCCTCTAGAGGTAGCAGTCGTAGCAGTTTAAACTTTTAACTTTAACTTTAAATTTACTTTAACTTTTAACTTTAACTTTACTTTAACTTTTCTTTAACTTTACTTTAACTTTGCTTTAACTTTTAATTTTAACTTTTAAATTTACTTTAACTTCGCATGCAGCGGGTCACAATTTCGGATATATATGGCGATTTGAGGGATGGATGGGTGAATTGTGAGGGAGAGGTATTCATGGAGGTGAGCGGGGATATAATGTGTATTAGGGAATAAAATGAAATTAAAGTGTATTTTCATCACTCGCTTGACAATTATAGATTGCCTTTCTTCCGAGGGTAGTTGGTGAAAGTCCGACAAATGGTTTGCTAATCTCAATAAGCATTAGCATAGCAACGCTGTAACGCAATGCCGTTTAAATTTATATTTTTTCCAAGTCAATATGTGTGAGACCTTGAACAGTTCTTCGCACTGTTTCCCGAAGTGTTTCTTCATCATAGGAATTGTGTACACTAAAGCGAGATAAGCCATAATACGGCAAAAAATTATTAGGGTTCATCTCTTTGTATAGATGTGGCGAAAACACACTAGGTTCAGTCGAACGCGGAGACAGACATATAGGTGCAGTCGAAGACTTAGGCAATCGCACAACTCCCGATGAGAGTCAAGGAGTCGGAATTGGAATCGGTGATATTCCAAATATAATTAAATTTAGGGTTATGAACGTGGAATAGGGTTAGGAGTCTACACGGGATGTTAGGCGTTCTTAACGCTAATTATACTTTCGTTCGCAACACAGAGAGCCGCCTAGCTTTGGCTTCTCGAATGGTCTGATTCAGCCAAATAAACCTTAGCAACCGCGTTAAAGTTCTATTTCGATTGTATCTAGAAAAGCAATTTTGATAAAGTTTTATTTCGCTTACAGGCAAATGAATGCGTTTGAAGAGGTTAGAGTTAGGAGTCTACGAGGGAATACTTAATTAGTGTTAAGAACGCCTCACATCGAAGTCATGGATGATAAATATCCCTAATTATCCCATATTGACTAATGCCGGTTTACCCATAAATATCCTAGTGTGTACCCTCAAAGCAATTAAATATTCCCAAGACATGCAAATATTTGTGAGTTGCACCACTAATGCCTCTTAACGACCCACGGGCTATTGTCCAAGTGAGCACTCAACCTTCGCTTCGTTTGACAAGTCAATACGATTCAAAATTCGTTCTTCGTACGGCTTCTCTTCGTCCAGAGAATCCCTTAGGTTATACATTAAAGTCGCTAGGTTTCATTTTATCATAAACGCGTTAAAGATTTAATCCAGCTATTCGGACACTTACATTTTGTATACCGTTGAACAATCTTTGATGTTCCTCTATACAGGTTTTTAGGCACACAATAACTTTGAAAATGAACTCAGCCAAATTTAAAGCTCGATCATATAAACCCTCCATAAATTTTAGTTCTCTCTATATAGAGGACGCAAAAATAGCTGATAAGTTCTTTTACGGTTTTCGATTTTGTCCATTCGTGTCCGAGATATCTGTCTTTAAACATTGCCAAAAAGCCCTATTTTGAATTGCCCGCTAGAAATTTCCTCAAATGCTATACGCAAATAGGCAAATATCGCAAATAGCCAAAATGGGGCTCTTACTTCGTGTATTACATAATTGAAATCTTTAGTTTAAAAGTAGGGTTATAGTATTCCTTTATTTCAGGGCTAGGACTAGAGTTTTTATTTGGGTTATGGGTATGGTTAGGGTTTTTGTTCTTGTACAGGGACTTTATTAGTTTCGAACGTTATTTGTTCAAATCAATCATTTATCATCACGATTCTTACGGACTTACAAATCTTCATGCCTACATTTCGAAGAAAACTTTCGAACCTTTCACGAGGACAACAGATACTCGAATGAAAGGACTGCTGAATAGCGTGAAGGGAGCGTGATGACCGTATAAACTCCCTCCTACGAACGGGCCAAAAGGCCTTATCGGGCCAAAGAAGGCCAGATAGGGCCTAAACGGGCCAGTACAATACCATGGGGGGTCCCAAAGGTACACGAGACTAGGGTTAAGGGTCGTAAAGGTGAAAGGCTAAAAATACTAATTCGTTTCTGTTAGGTATGCCCCGTTAAAGTAAACGTTGAAAAACATGTATACGTTTGTAACTGATATAAATATTTTTTAACTCTATATTTGTGTCACGTATTAATAAGGTTTTATATATCTCCATAAGTGCCCTTGTAAACACATGCTTTCAGGCGAAATATGCAAATATCGGCCGTAGGATAAGTTGGCCAGGAAGCCTTATTTTGTAATTCCTGATCATTTTGCGAATGGTTTCTTCAGAATACTTTACGCCAAAACTAGCTATGTCGATACGTTTGAGATCTAGAACAGTTTCTTCACACTGTTTCCCGAAGGGTTTCTTCCCCCATTGGAATCCCCTACACTAACGCGAGATAATTAGCGATAATTCGGCCAAATTCATGAACATGTATGCAAATCTTAACCTTAACAACGTGAATATACATCATGACAACGGAGTCATAAAATAGCCGAGTCATCCAATTTAACCAAGACGTTTATATTTATATTTTTCAATATGTTTGAGATCTTGAACAGTTCTTCGCACTGTTTCCCCGAAGTGTTTCTTCATCATAGGAATTGTGTACACTAAAGCGAGATAAGCCATAATACGGCCAAAATTATTAGGGTTCATCTCTTAGCGGTGAAAACACAGGTTCAATCGAACGCTGAATAGCGTGTAACGATAAGATCCTCTGATAAGTCATTATGTATGTGTGACGTACTTCGAGGCATTTTCAGGCATTTGCATATCAAACAAACTGAAATATCTCAAAAAGAAAGCGAAAAAACGAAAATCTTCAATAGAAGTTACTTTATCATTTTAAAAGTTCTTGCAAATAAGACAATAAAAAGTTTTGGGTGATAGGCACTTTAATGACTTTTTTAATGAGGCGGCATCCCTTTGGTCGGTATATGGGGGGGGGGGGGGGGGTTACCTACTAAGGTTCCAGTCAAATACTCATATCATCTTAAAGATAAACTGATTGAAAAGCATGAAGCAGAACGAGATGTTGGTGCATGTTTGGATAACAAGTGATTTGACTTGGTCAAAACAAGTTGTTGCCCAGGCAACTACAGCGAATAGAATGCTTGGCTTAGTGCGTAGGACATTAAGAGAGGTCACCAATTCTTCTGTTCGTCGAACCACCTACTTAGCGATCGTACGCCCGCATCTTGGTTATGCTACACAGATATGGTCACCACAGTCTATTGAACTGGTCAGGCGTGTCGAACAAGTCCAACGTCGAGCAACCAAAGTCATCTTAAACCTTCCATTCGAATCCTCGACATCCTACAAACAACGTCTGCTATCTCTAAAGTCTAAACTTACTTCCAATCACTTACTGGCATGAATATCTGGACATGATCTTCTTTTTTAAAGCTATTAACAAACTTACGAAAATCAACCACGAAACTCTACCTGTACACCTCGACAGCAAACCTTCTATACATTTCCGCCCGCGGAAATGTAAAACACTAACGTTTCAGCGGTCCTTTTTTGTGAGAGCGTGCAGGACGTGGAACGTCCTACCGATCGAGTTGCGATTAATTGGTGTCACCCCGGTCGAGTTCAAACGGAACCTGCTGCATTACTACATAGCAGCAGTGGAGGGGCCCTATGACGCGGACGACCCCAGGACATGGAGATCAGTTTGTCCAAAGTGTGGCTCAGAAAGTGTAGCTCAGTCTGGCTGGTGCTCTCTGCTGCTGTAGTTGACCTCCGGAAGATCTTTTAGTCTTTAATTTTTACTTTATTTTTATTCCGACATATCCGGGTCCGCTATAATTGGCGTATGCTGTTGCGGTGACCCTGCCACATTTCTACAATTTTGACGTTGTTTTTTGTTATTATTGTTGTAATACCATGGTTGTCTCAATTTCTTTTGTCTTTTCAGGTTGAATTAATAACTAAATTACCTCATTTGGATTAATTTATACAATCTAGAGGTCGTATTAGAACTAATACAACCTTGAATGACGTCATGAGAGGTAGTATTAGCTTCTTCTTCTCACCTGGCATGCAAAGACATGAAATTTCGACAACCATGGTATTACAAAGTAATATCATGGTAGTGAGGTGTATTAGCTGTTAAACCGCCCGCTTGATTCGGGTCATTAAGTAAAATTCCTTCGGGCCTGCGGCCCTCAGGAATTTTACTTAATGACCCTCATCGAGCGGGCGGTTTAACAGCTAATACACCTCACTACCATGATATTACTTATAATAATTTACTTGCAGTGGAAAATCCAATAAAAAAAAAAAAAGACAAAAAAAAAAGACTGCCGCTCACGAAGCCCACGTATCGACTCCACAAATAGTTCTCTAGCAGCCGCTTTACGCGCCCAATCACGAAGAAAACAACAAATCAATAAAGTACAGTAAATTTCCCATCAGATACTTCGTCCTCCGCAATCTGTAGACAGATTTAGTAAGATAAAATTCGAATATAATTCAGTTGTTTGACGATCTGCCATCCGTGACCGGTTGTCTTGAAAACGCGGAGTCCCAGAGTGTTGAAAGTGCGGAGTGTTGAAAGTGCGGAGTGTTGAAAATGCGGAATGTTGAAAGTGCGGATTGGTCTCTTTTTCGTCTTTTTAAGGCAGTACTTGCCACGAAGTTGAATCGACATGCGAAAATATTGCATGAAGTTCACAGACAAAGTAAAATCCGCGTTATTACTTAATATTATAGAAATAAGGCCGCTAAATTTTGCACGACATCTTGCACGTATTGCCTCGTATGGCGAAACGCGAAAGAGTTTGTCAACAACCAGGATCTGGTACATTATAGACTTGCTCCAAGTCTGCCGGATTGTTTCGAGTCGGATTTGTTCTGAGACGGTTTATTTCGAGATGGTTTGTTTCGAGAATTGTTTGATTCATTATACAAGACGCCCGTTAGGCGTTAACTCGGGCTACTTTTGGGCTGACAGCTCTTGCGTATGCAACCTAAGTGCAATTGTGATTTTGTGATGCCACGAATGTTTATACCACAACCAAGTGTAAACGTTGTCGATCGTTGTTGATCTTGGCCGGTGTCTGAAGTTCTGCATATCTCAAAAACGCTGCTTGTTATTCGCGGAGGGTTGCGAGATTTGCACTATCCCAGATTTGAAGGATTACCATACAGGATAGTAGAATACCATCCATGCCCAGCGGTATGGTACGAGTTTACCCCAAAACAACAAAGATCCTAACCCTAACCTCCCGCGCCTAACGAGTTATCTAACCCCCCGCCCCCTATAAACTAGCTTTAAGACACGCTTCGCAAATTGTTGTTTCGTTTCTGAAACTAGTACCATAAGCCCATCGATCATGGCGGGTAACAGATGCGTTATTCGAAATGTTATACAGCACTTAAAATAACTAGCATCCAATAAGCCTTTCTCAGTTTCTCGCTTCTTCAGCGCAAACGCCGCAAAGTTATAACGAAAGGAGACACATTATCTACACTGACTACACACTATACTACGCGTTTCGTTATCTCTTAATGTACGTTAGCTCTCTTCCTGGATTTTTCCTGACGAAACGAAGAACGATAAAAAACTATAGTTTGCTTCAAACTTGGAAGCATCAGGCGTAGGAACCGGGGTGATTCAGCCCCCCCCCCCCCCCCCCCCCCCCCCCCCCCAATTGGGCTGAGCCCCCCCAGAAATGAGGACAAGCGTTGCTAAATTTTAATAATGTTCCTTTTCCAATTGTATTAGTACGACTATAGAGGCTAAGAGAGAAGCTACTGAAGGTAATCTACACGAGATTTTACAAACGGGTGTAGCCTGAAATGCCCGAACTGATTAGCCAACCCATAAACCCTTGCCACGCGAGTGTTATATTGGTTCCCAGACCCTTCTGTCAGTACTAGGCGCACAAATCTCAAATTGCTGCAAATTGTCTCTCAGAGCTTCTAGATTTCAAAATTTCCCGGGCGCGGACCCCCCAAAATGCGGTCAGTAATTAACTGCTAGTCAACTTCAGCCCCCCCCCCCCCCCCCCCCCCCCCCCCCCCCCACACACACACACACACACACACACACGATCCTGATTTCGCGTTTCTCCATACGAGGCAATACGTGCAAGATGTCGTGCAAAATTTAGCGGCCTTGTTTCTATAATATTAAGTAATAACGCGGATTTTAGTTTGTCTGTGAACTTCACGCAATATTTTCTCATGTCGATTCAACTTCGTGGAAGTACTGCCATTAAAAAGACGAAAAGAGACCACTCCGCACTTTCAACACTCCGCATTTTCAACACTCCGCACTTTTAACACTCCGCATTTTCAACACTCCGCACTTGCAACACTCCGCACTTTCAACACTCCGTACTCCGCACTCCGGGACTCCGCGTTTTCAATACTCGTTGAATCCTCGCGAGTTCAAATGTCAAGCTCAATTCTCATTGGTCAATTCGGAAGCTGTCATTTGAACTCGCGAGGGTTCTCCTGCCTTCCCTGTTTTATAGTGAGGAACAACATGGCCAGATACCGAACTCGTTGTCAATGCCTCAATTGCGCCAGATTTCACACCAAATTACACAGAAACGACAACTACGACTTCATAAGAAATAAAGTGAACTTTGTTTCTTAATTTATGGCAATATTCTAGCATTTTAACGAATTCGAATGAATTCCCGTTGCAATATATCGTATATAAAGTGCAACCGATCGCTGTAAATGCCTCAATTGCGGCAGATTTCACACCAAATTACACAGATTTAACGAAATCGAATAAATTCCCGTTGCAAGTCCATTAAAATAGATAGTAAATAAAGAGTCAACTATCATAATAATAAAAGTGCCGTAAGCTTGGGAAGCCTGTGGTGCAATTGAATTGCCACTTCCCCCATAGCATTGCTACATTTTGCCGTACTGCCTACAAAGTACTAAACGTGTTGTTCGAGTATGATTCGATAATGGCTGAGGAGTTTAAGCCTCTTAAGTCTACAGCCTACTAGGAGGTAATGGGTTAACACCTGCCTTGTAAATAGTATTTATATAATAATTTGATATTTGAAAACACTGAAAAGTGTGGCCGGGAATTTGCCACAGATTTTTGGCCCCACCGCGGGGTATTTGCACCTGAATTTCATCCCTACCGGGGAATTAGCAGCATTTTTCAAAAAATGTCAAATGCCAATGGGGTGGCCTGGGGGGATGGGCATGCTTGGATTTGACTGATATATTATATACTATTATGTATATTGAAGTGACAAAATAAAGTGAATTTTTTACATTGATCTGATGTCTTTATATGAGTGTATTTGTAATATATAGTAATATGTAATATATATTTCTGGTTCATACAGTAAAGGGACAGATGCATTCTATCTTTAAAGGCTATAAGGTGATGCATAACAAATGGCGAATTATTATGTTGAATTATTAAAGATAATTAAATATTTTAGTTTAAAGTTATTACAAATTTCAAATGAACTAGAACGTATAGATTTCTGGAACTAAATAACCATCAAACTGTACATTTTGCGCGTGACAGTCGCTGACTCGCTATGGCAATGGTGCAACCGCTGAGACAAGTACCTCGGCTCAAACGTCAAAAATGTCGTATTCGAAAAATATGTTTAGGTTGTAAATGTTGAACTTCAACGGCTTTGCCGGGAAGGTTTTCGAAGTCTAACGTGCACCACTATATACTCTATTTCTAGAAAATGTACTCAACCTTATCACTGCAACTTGAATTGTTGCATTTACATTTCGTAAATAGCTTTAAATTGAACAATTCCGAGGAAAGACAGCTATATTTACGATTTATGCCATTTATCATGGTGATTAAGGGAGAAACACCAGCGGTTCAAGTTAGGATGTTCTCAAACTCATTAATAATTCATGAGCTAATTATCCAATAATAAAGACCCATCTAGTCACGGGATTGCATTTGGATAACTAAGTCAAACACCGTGTCTCAGAACACTACAATACATTTGATCGGCATACGTAATTAGGATATTTGAGGAAGATCACTAGTGATCTTCCTCAAATATCCTAATTACGTATGCCGATCAAATGTATTGTAGTGTTCAACTATTAACATAACCCTCCCATGAGAGAATATCATCCAATCAAATATAACCTATACTTGTGTTCATTTGAGAAGCTATTTAAACAACTCCAGCTCGTGTCCCACCGGGATATCCAAACACTCGAAAACAATTAACAAAAACACTCGCGCTACGCGCTCGTGTTTTCATCCATTGTTTTCTCGTGTTTGCATATCCCGGTGAAACACTCGCTGTCGTTGTTCAAATATTACTTGAAGAACGACCTTATAACCTGCTATCTGTATGGAAAGATAATTGCAGGAGAGTGATTTTCATACCCGGCGGTGAATTTTGCTTGTAACAGATCACGTGACTTGCTGTTACAAAAAGTACACACACCAAAATAATCTTAAGATCCATACAATGAACATTAACTTCAAAAGCAATCACATTTTAGCAAACATTATAACATGATCAAGTCGGTTTTCATTGATCTACCGCGGTTTATTTTCAACTAATAAACCCGTCACAACAATAGAACATTCTTAAAAGCAGGTGGGGCTTTGAAAATGTCCTAGGGGAATTTCGGGGTGAAAGAATGATTTCTTAAGATTACACTTAAATCTTAAGAAATCATTTTATATAAAATCTCCAGGTTTATATATAATTATATGCATGAAACCATTAGAATTCTAAAGAAAACAATTAGAACTTACGTAAATTTCTACTTGAAATCTCTAAAACAAAATTAACAGACAAACAATGTGCAAAACACTCATTTACTTCTGAATTAATTCTGATAAGAATATCAGGTAAACTTGGCAACACACAACATTAGTTATAGCTCGTAAAGTTACAACATATATAGAGTTTTATCAACTTTTAACGTCTTCCAAAGCGTTTGAGTATTAAAAACAACGACCGGACGAATATTGAGGCATACCCTCACACTACACCACACGACATCATTACTAAGACTTCGCCACTCGTTCTACTCGTCACGAACGGACCAATTTCACCACCAATTTCACGAGCAGAACGACTGGATTACGTTCGACAGTATTGGACAACCATCCACAAACGATGCACAACTGCTGTATTCCCGCGCGTTCTTGTAAGTCGCACGCGGGCTTCCGGTGGCGCCACATGACGATTTACATTTCGGTCTGTCATTTCCGGTCTACTACATAAACGTTTCAGGACATCGGCTATTGCCCGCACTTGCAAATCATTAAACTAAAATATTAAAATATTATTTACAAACACACAAACAATGCGAGGGATTATTGCCGATACGTATTTCTAGACTCGCGCGCATGTAACGCGAATTACTTCCGTTCGTCACGTGTTCGTCACGCTGAATATATAATGAGGTAGCATCTCTTTGGGGTGATCGTTGTAAAGTAATATATATAATGAGGTAGCTTCATCAGAGGTGATCATTGTAAAGTTAGGGTCCCTATTTATCCCCTCGCCCGGCGCGAAGCGCCGGCCGAAGGCCTGAGGGCGAGGGTGCTAATATCGACCGGCGTTTAGTCCCTCATCACGGGAGATGCTAGCGGGTTCTGATCTCGGATCGAGTTTATTTGTTTTGGGCATCTTCGACAATTTTATAGCTGAACTTAAGTTTACAGTGGGTGATCGGAAAGGTGTTCCCAGTTCGTCGTCGTGATTCAGTAGACCATTTCTCCTTTATACTCCGTGATAAGATAAACAGAGTTGGATTTTGTTGAGTTTTGTAGTGTATAAAAATTCGAAAAAAGTCCAAAAGCAAATGCCCTGTACATTAAAAAGTTCATTAATAATTCATGAGGAAAACACAAAGGAAATCAGTACCATGTCCGTTGTTTTAAATGTGATAACATTTCATCGTAATTTACATAAACTTTAGCTTTGATTTTCTCGGCTTAGAAAACATCGATTTTAAAAATTACTTATCAATGAACTTATCAATGAACTTATCAAATGCCAATGAACTTATCAAATGGGTCGTTTTTTAAGCCGTTTAATAAACTCGCAGCACGTGTTTTATCAGATCTAAAACACTCGGGCTACGCCCTCGTGTTTTAAATCTGATAAAACACTGCTGCTCGTTTATTAAACAGTACATAACTTTTAAAATGGCGAAAAACATTTTGGGGGGTTAGTGCATGTACGTTAAGTCTATGTTATTTATTTTATGGACAGTGAAACAGTGAAGGAAATATGCGAGAACGTACAGTAGCAATGTGGTTACCATGTAGCCAGTTCAAACTGATTTGTGATAGATACAAACCAAAGAAATAAATCTGTTGTGGTCTAGTGTTTACCACACATGTCTATGAGCTGGTAGATCGGGATTAAAATCATGGGTTGCACCACCACTCATGGTCTTAGCGAGGAGAAGTTTCTGCCTTTGTAACAACACCAATAAATGGTAAGACTTTCGCACGGTCTTCTCGGAAAACGACCTTATATCGTAGGTCCTCGGAATTCCTTATCAGTTAGGTTTTCCATTCACCTAAGAGTGATAAACTGAATAGTCGAGCGCTTAAAACATGAGCCTCTGGGTAACCTTATATAATAGGGTAACCTTATCCTGCGTGATCGACTTTAAATAAATCATACATACATACATCATACATCATACAATCGTACATTGCATGATACAAACCAATAGATTTAATACTGAGATTTTAACTGGAGTATTCTTCTATACATTATTAGAAAACCATTAGGAAATCATGCATCACCCAAAAGACAAAGCTAATCTTATCTCGAAAATAACTCTTTGGTGGATCTTTGAACTGTTATGGAAAGGAAACTTCACCCCACTAACACAAGAAGATCTTTATCATGTGAGAGACGAGGATCGCGCTAAATATTTGACAAAGCGTTTACAGAAAAAATGGGAAAATGAGAAAAATTGCGCGAGAAAATCAAAGAGAAAACCACAACTTTGGAAAGCATTGTTAAGGTTTTGCACCTGGAAAGACTACGGATTTATCGTTTTTACAATAGTTCTTTTCATTGTCGGTGAAAATTTCCTTTGGTTTTCAACTATTAAGTTATTTGATCTTTTCTGGAGCATTGGTACCAGCAGCGTAATACCTCATGGTCAATTACTTCTTTGGGCTTTTGGCATGGCAATGAGTAATTTGGTGAGAGTAATATCACTCAACCATTTTCACCTGAAAGGAGCCATTTTAGGGATAAGAGCCAGAGCGGCGGTGGTTGGTTTATTGTATAAAAAGGTAAGGAAGCGCACAACTGCCAAGACCGATATATATTATATATATATATATATATATATATATATATATATATATATATATATATATATATATATATATATATATATATATATTATATATAGGCAACCTCACATTGTTCCATATAAAATTTATTAATACGTTTCGACCATTTGGTCTTCTTCAGTTAACAATACAAAACTATAAACTAAAATGGTTTCCTTATATACAAATTATTAAACTAATTAACATAACTAAAAAGTTTAAATATGGTAAATGCTATTGTGAAACCTTTTAGTTATGTTAATTAGTTTAATAATTTGTATATAAGGAACCATTTTAGTTTATATTTTTGTATTGTTAACTGAAGAACTATTATATATATATATATATACTAGTCTTATGAATAATTAACATAGATGAAATTATAATATCTAACCTATTAAGATCTTTCTCTTTTTAATGAAAAAATAATGAAATCAAATTAATGAATAAATATAACTAAACCATGTAGACCTGCTACCCATTCATTGAATACGAAATTGTCTTATAGATACCATAGATGGTAACTAAATAACGTAGTCCCAGTATCTGGCTGGCATTGTTCTGATTCTTGTTGAACGACGGAGCGGCTGCTCTGGTTCAGTTGAAGTCTGAGATTCATTCGGTTCTTCTGTTGCCATTGGTTAAGGGTAATCGGTCTTGACGTTTCATCATGTGGCAGAGACCATTCTTCCTCCTTTGTTTTCCAATCATCTTCTGGTTATAATAATAATAATAATAACTTTATTTAATTAGGCTACACATAACAACTGAGAATCTGACAAACCAGTGGGCCTCTTAACTACAGTATAATTATATATATTACAGTATAATATTACAGTATTAAGGTTATAAGATGAGAAAAATTTCACACCATCTAGAATTAGTAATAAAATAAGATATGGGTAGAATAAAACAGAATAAATAACCTCGTAAAAATGAATTGTATGTACAACATCAAGTAAAATATTACGATAAAAAGATCAGTATATAAACATTATTATAATAGTGCTTCAAATTTGTCAATATTCTTATAAGAGTCCATAAAAAATCTCTTCAAAGCTGTCTTAAGCGAATGTACAGTATTCATTTTTTTAATGTTAACTGGTAGACTGTTCCACAGTTTTATTGATGATACAGTAAACGATCTCCCTCCATTACCACTACGCTTAAACTTGGGACAGACTAAGTTTATGGATCCAAATCTGGTTGATCTATTATGCAGTGAATTGTTAGTTAAGAATAGCTCTTCTATATAAGATGGGGCATTTCCAGACAATCTTTTGTGAATAAGTACACATTTGTTTGTTTGGTTCCACCTTTGCCTTTCAAATTCGTTTATGGTTTCGACGAATAGGCCCGATTTGGGTTTGTACCAAACATGACCATTGATCGCAGTTTTCCATAACAGTTCCATAGATCCAAGGTTTATGCTTGTTCCCAGGACGTGGTTTTTACCAAACTTTGTCGTTTTTCACGAATTCGTTCAGTGGTCTTGATGCTTTTTTGTCGTAGTGTCGCTTTGATCTTGCTCTTCTTGTTGCTATATCATTTATTACTGTTGTCTTGGGAACTGGGTGGATGCAATTGGCTCGGCAGTGTTGAAATCGTGTCTCGTAGTTTTAGCGACATTAGCCTTTGTGCATGGTGAATATGTGTAGCCCTGTTGTGGAATGTTCTTTGCTATTTTACTGCTGCTTCGGCTTTTCCATTCTCTTGACTGTGATAAGGTGAAGACTTGATGGACTTAAACCCATATTCCTTGGCAAATTTGGCGTACTCATGACTTTCGAACTGTGGCCCCACAAAATTTCTCTTCATAACTCGAATTACTGTACTGGCCGTGGTGTTCTTCAATACATCGAGTTCTAAATAGTCACTGTAATGGTCTACGGAGACCAAATAGTGTTTCCCGTCGAGTTGAAATAAATCTACGCTTATACGCTTATTCGTGGCGCATTGGTATTTCCTGTGAATTAATGGGTTCCGTAGACCGTTCTGTTTGGTACTGGGCACATAAACCACACGATAAACAAGTCTGTCTGATGGCTGCTTGCATACCTGGCCAAAACGAGGTTTCTCGTGCTCTTCTGATACTGCTGTCCACACGCTGGTGCTCTAAGTATTTTCTTCAACATCTCTGATCTTAAAGTTGACGGAATGATCGTTTGATTGCTCTTGAGTAGGTCACCTTCGTATACAGAAATTTCATCTCGGTAATCCAAAGCACTTTAAGCGTTAGGTCCGCGCTGCCGTTTCTCTTTGCAACTTTAGGAATGTCGTGGAAGATAACATTTCCGGTTTCAAGTCTATGCGTTCTATTTCAAGGCGGAAAACATCTCCTATTCCAGTTGCTGTGGGCTTTAATAATAATAATAATAATAATAATAATAATATCATTTATTTAATCACGATAATTATAACACTCGTGCAGCTGACGCTGATGGGGTCGTGAATCTATATGAAATATTTTAGGATGTATAAAAAAATGTATATAAAACGATTTAGAGTCTAAGTTCTAAAGTGAGTCTATAGTGCTAGTATAAAATATATAAGAATGTATAGAAATGTATATATGAAACGATTTAGAGTCTAAGACTAATTGATGATATTAATAGTATATGAAGTCGCAGTTGTGTTTCCGATTAGGCATAATTGGAATGTGGTCTAAATGGTTCTTAACATGTTTTTTGAACAAATTATATCACTTTTCTTGTATTGATTCGTCCAGGTTGTTCCATATAACAGCGCCTCTGTACGCGACTGATCTTCGCATGGTCTCAGTTTTCGGTCGTGGAATAACTAACGCATTACGACTTCTTAAGGCGTACACTGTGTCCCTTTTAATAAATAATTCGTTGAGCTTAGATTCAGCGCGACCCGTTTCATCGATAAGTTCAGGGTGTAGGACTTGTGAACAAGGGTTGCTATTTTATACTTGTAAACCCAGGCCATCATCATCATAGATTTCCAATTAACCTTGTTTAGAACTTCGGAACTTGGCGTGTTCCAATCTAACTTGAAGATGATTTTAGCTGCTCGTATATGCATTTTATCCAAGTCTTGGAAGGGCGTTTTATTACAACTTCCCCAAGCCACAATCCCGTATGTTATATGTATGTATATACCACAGTCTGCAGGAAATGGAGAGATTTCAATAAGTTCAATTTTATAGAGAAACTTTTTATCACTCCCTTCAAATGCGCTGACCAATTCAATTTGTCATCCATCACAACGCCCAAGCATCTTGTTGAATTCACCAATTTCACCGTATTACCATTTATGGTCAATTGTGGCATAGGTCCCACGAATTGTGTATTCGAGATGATCATCGCTTCGCATTTGGTAGGGTGTACTGTCATCCCGTTGGTGTTGCACCACTCAGCACACAGATTCAGTGCATGGTTTAGGGACACGATTGTCGAATCGTTGGAATCAGAGATGCAGTATAGCGTGGTGTAGTCGGCATACATCTCAATTGTTGTGTCCTCTAAATTGCAAGTAGCGTCTGGCAAGTCGTTAGTATAGAGGGTAAACCTTGGTCCGAGTACTGAACCTTGTGGGACGCCGCTGGTCACGTGAGCCGGGTTTGAGGTCGCCGTACCTATAGCGTGGTGTGCTGGCTTCTGTTAGAGATGTAATCCTTTAGCCATGTCCATAGCTCACCCATGATACCAAAACTTTGCAATTTGGCGGGAAGCTGAGTGTGAGACACGCAGTCAAATGCCTTTCTGAAGTCAATTACGAATGCTGCGCCCATTACTTTCCGTTGATCCAATGTGTTGCGCCATTTCTCAGTCATATGAACAATTAACATTTCCGTTGAGCAGCCTTTCTTGTACGCCCATTGGTGTTTACTCAATAGGTCATGTTGTGCCGAAGTGTGGTCGATGATGCCGTCGGAAATTACTCGTTCTATAACCTTGCTTGGAACGCTAAGCATCGATAGAGTTCTGTAATTCTCTAGCTCATAGGCTTCTCCTTTTTAGTGCAAAGTTTTTTAAACTTTGCAGTATTGTGATGAGTGGCGAAAATTCACACGATATATAAAGTCAGTCAGTCAGTGACCGATTTGTTAACATCCGGGGGGGCGACATTATTATTTCGTAGTATTTTGGTACTTCAATTTACTATTGTCAATGGAAAAATGAACAATTGAAGTTTCTGAACAATGAGGGCAGACCGTTAAGTGAGTTATCGATGGGTTTTCTTCGTGTCAAATTGTAATGCAGTTTGATTTCCATATCTTGAATATTTCATAATATGTCTCGAATATAAGATGTGTCCCCCTGGTTTTGTGTTAACATGCTACTGCGCACGCGCGCACTGATCAAATATGGAGTAGCCAAGGAGTGAGTAGCGATATACCTTCTCGAAACATGGATTTTGTGGAGTTGCAGTATTAAATATGGTGTAGGAGAAGGAGCGAGCGATAATATAACTTTCGAAACAGGGATTTTGTGGACTTACAGTATTAAATATGGTGTAGGAGAAAGGATTTATTGTCTGTGGGGAAGTCTGACATATTTCAGGATATTTCTGCCACGCTCTCGAGTCAGGTAAGCGCAGCGTATTTGTCTTTGTTTAAATACAGTGTAATGATACTCCGAGTCTCTGTTTTACTGCTCTACTGCAGTTTCTCGTTCTGTGATAGACTTGCTCCAACTCCAAGTCTGCCTCTTGGTGTTTCGAGACGTGTTTGTTTCGTCTTCGAGACGGCTTTATTTGAGACGTGTTTGTTTCGAGACGGGTTTATGTTTTGGTTTCAACAACAAATATATAAACCCGTCTCGAAACAAACCCGTCTCGAAACACCAAGAGGCAGACTTGGACCGGGGGTCCGAATATTCTTCGACTTCGGGACGACGATGATTGATTTGTTTACGCGTAAAAGCTATTCCAATGTCCATATAAGGTAATGCGTATAATATCAGGGAGAGGTCGTGACTTGTTTCTCAGTGATAAAAAATGGCTAGCTTCTGTGGTACTTTAACAAGTAACGATCTATTGACTCGTCATGGGACTTTAACTAGTAACGATCGCTTGACTCGCCATGGCCATGGGACTTCAAGTCAAAGCGAAAGGCGAGGAGACGGCCCACGCGTAGTCGACAATCTCTTGACTCGTCAGAGAGCTTTATGTAATCGAAGCGAAAGACGAGGAGATAGCCAGCGTGTTATCGACAATCTCTTGACTCGTCAGAGAGCTTTATGTAATCGAAGCGAAAGACGAGGAGACGGCCCACGTGTCGTCGACAATCTCTTCACTCGTCAGAGAGCTTTATGTAATCGAAGCGAAAGACGAGGAGATAGCCCACGTGTTATCGCTACAACCTTGACTCGCCAGGTTAGCATTTCAGATGCAAAAGGCGAGGAGATGTTAGAATACATCGCCACAGACCCAATTATTCACGGGTCGACCACCACGGTGGATAATTGTGAATATTTATCGAGAGACTATCAAAATCTATCAAATGCTTATCAAAATCTATCAAATGCTTATCAAAATCTATCAAATATCTATGAAACAAATGAACACAAATACGTCAAACACAAATACGTCAAACACAAATACGTCAAACAAACCAGTACTAGAATCAACAACAATACTTGTAATGATATCAACAGCAAGCGAAGATTCATGCAGTTTTACAGACGAGATAGATTACAAACAAATGTATCACATATCAGAACACGTGAACGAGAACCGTCTAGGATACCATTGAAGAGAGTAATTCATTTTATGAGAAAAAATAAACACAACAGACGTAAAATCAAATTGCTAATAAAACATACGATCCCCAAATCGTCTTCCTGGCATGACTTGCTTTCTATAAGATACAGAAAAGACGTTTATCACCGTCTAAATAATGCATTTCTGCAGTTGTGGAAGTTAGCCAAGTATCATTTGAAGAAAGATATTAAAAACATGTCTCAAAACCGACAAAATGTAACGGGAAAACACAAAGTACGATTTAACTTGCAGAAGATTCATAAGCGAACGACAAAACATAAATTATTGAAACTAAGAGATACAACCATATCACCTGGTAATTCTAGTAAATGTGATAAACAAAGAGTCAAAACATCTTCAAGATTTTTCCTGATGATGTGCGGTGACATTGAATTAAATCCAGGTCCTATTAATCCAGCAAGGAAAAAATGCTCCAACTTAACACCGCGTTCAAACTCTTCAATGTCCTTATTAACAAGTAGACTATCTCAAATAGGATTAAGACCAGTAGATGTGATTGGTGATGGGAACTGTTTTTTCCATAGTGTAAGTCACCAAATTTTTGGTACAGAAGCTAAACATTTACAAATACGAGCTCTTGCAATTCAACATCTAATAAACTCCCCAGAACACTTTATTGAAAGTAATACTGAACAGTCATGGTTGCATTATTTACAAAATATGTCTAGACAAGGAACATGGGCTGACCATATCATTATACAGGCAGTTGCAAATTCTCATAATTTAACAATTCATATCACTGAAACTGCCCTAAATTTTTCGGAGACTACAATTGTACATCCTGTACATTCTTCAGGAAATACAAGACTTATTAATGTTGGGCATTTAGATGAAATGCATTATGTTTCCACAAGCCCTATGAACCAGTGTGCACTGCGGAATGTGGCTGAAATTAATAAACGAACCCACCTGAATAACAATACAAGAAATGATCAAGCTTCTGTTGTTTCTAGTAGTGACCCCATAAGTTGTGATGCTTGTCAAGATAAACCTCAATCCAATAAAACTAGGAACGATTACATGAGAGAATACATGAGGAAAAGGAGGATGGATAATCAATATAAAAATAAGGAAAATGAAAGAAAAAAGGAATCTTTGCAAAAAGCCAATGCAACACACAAACAATTAAACCCAGCTGATAAAGCTAGAGAAACCTCTAGAAAATCAAGTACAATATATAGACAAACACATCCTGATAAAGTTAAAGAATCTTGTAGAAAAACAAGCACAGCATATAGACAATCAAATACTGATAAAGTTAAAGAATCTTGTAGAAAATCAAGTACAGCATATAGACAATCAAATCCTGATAACGTTAAGGAATCTTGTAGAAAATCAAGTACAGTATATAGACAATCAAATCCTGATAAAGTTAAAGAATCTACTAAAAAATCACATACTACATTTAAACAATCAAACCCTGAGAAACTTAAAGGATCCATGAGAAAAGCAGTTACTAAATATAAACAATCAAATGCTGAGAAAGTAAAAGAATCCATGGGAAAAGCACATGTGATGTATAGGCAATTAAATCCTGAAAGAGTTAAAAAATCTCAAAAAAATAAGTACCTCAAAAGAAAATTATCAGAGAATACAAATAAATCAGATGTGCTAAAATCTAAAAGGTTAAATAACCATCATGATGATGTTGATAATGAACATGGCAAGGTTGATGCTAAACCCAGGTCTCAATTGACTATGTCTGACAGTATAGTATTATTTCATAGTAACATCAGTATTGGCCCAGAATATATTTGTACTTGTTGTGATCAATTATGGTATAAGTCATCTGTCACAAAATGCAATCCTACTATGTACAAATTATGTTCCAAAGAAACACTTAAATTATGTGTTACTGGTGTTAAAAGTATTGATGACACAGAATGGATTTGTTCTACATGCCACTCTAACTTGAAAACTGGCAAGCTTCCAAGTTGTGCAAAAGCTAACAAAATGTCTTTTCCAAATAAGCCAGTTGCTTTACAAAATTTAACACCCCTTGAGGAAAGACTAATTTCACCACGAATTCCCTTCATGCAACTGCGAGAATTACCTAGTGGAGGTCAGTTAAGTATCCATGGCAATATTGTTAATGTACCAGCTGATGTTAATTCAACAGTTAGCATTCTACCAAGACCAATAAATGAATCACAAACAATACCAATCAAACTTAAAAGGCGTCTTATTTACAAACATCATTATCAATTTCAGAATATTAGACCAGCTAAAGTTCTAGAAGCAGCTCGATATTTAGTGAACACAAGTGATTTGTTTAAAAATGAGGGAGTACAAGTATCGGATAGTTGGCTACCCAACCTACATGTAAATAACAATGAAGAGTGGTCAGAGTTTATTAACAAAACAAATTCAGAAAAATCAGATGGTATACAAAAAATTCAAGAAAAAGAAAATAATATAGCAACACAAAACTGCAAAACTGATGAGTTGATTGACAATGATACAGATGATGAATGGTGTGAAGAAATTGAACATTCATCAGGTGTGACGGATACTTTATTACAAGAACCTGACATGACACAACATGGTGATAAGATAATCAGTTTTGCACCAGGCGAAGGAAATAGACCACTTGGTATATTTATTGACAAAGATTCAGAGTTTCTTTCTTTTCCTAGTATATACTGTGGCAAACGTCGATCTGATAACAGCGAAAGACTTGTGCCAGTTCACTATAGTACAATTTGTAAGTGGGAGTTACGTAGTAAAGATCGAAGAGTTGCACAGAGTGTGCCAAACATTTTTTACAAATTAAAAAAGCTACAGATAAAACAAATTCAAGGAAGTGCAACATTGTCATTGCGTAAGTGTAAAACCAAAGGTAAAACATATACAGCTGGAGATTTAAAATCTGAAAATTCTGTTAATAAGCTTATTAATTTAGATGAAGGATTCAGAGTTCTTAGAAATTTGCGAGGCTCACCTCCTTATTTTGAAAGGTGTAAAAAAGACTTATTTGCAATGATTCGTCAACTTGGTAAACCAACCTGGTTTTGTTCATTCTCAGCTGCAGAAACTAGATGGGTGCATTTACTTAAAATCCTTGGTCGTCTTGTTGATAAGAAAGAATACACTGATAATGAGATAAAAGAAATGACTTGGCAGAATAAGTCAGATTTAATACAGAAAGATCCAGTAACATGTGCAAGAAATTTTGAACATATGGTGCAATTGTTTCTTCACAATTTTATCAAAAGCTCACTTAATCCAATTGGTGAAGTTGTTGATTTTTTCTATCGAGTTGAATTCCAACAACGTGGATCACCACATATACATAGTTTATTTTGGATAAAAGATGCTCCTGAGTATGGTATTGATTCTATTGATGACATTGCTAAATTTGTAGATAGCTATACCACATGTAAAGCTGACTCTGATGATTTAGGTGATCTAGTAAATTTACAGAGACATAGGCACTCTAAAACATGTAAGAAAAAGGGTAACAAAATATGTAGGTTTAATTTTCCTTTACCTCCAATGCCAAGAACAATGATTTTACAACCTCTATCTGAAATTGATTTAGAAGAAGACATTGCAGTTGCATTAAAGAATGATTTAGAAATAATCCATAGTTTATTAGATTCCCTGAAACCAGATGAATCACTCAGCTTTACTGAATTTCTTGAAAAGTTAGATTTATCTGAAAAACAATATGTAAAGGCCATTAGGCTTTCTCTTAAACGTGATACTCTACTACTTGAACGATCCCCAACTGAGATTAGAATAAATTCTTACAATGCAAATTTACTGAAAGCTTGGCGTGCAAATATGGACATTCAGTATATATTAGACCCTTATGCTTGTGCTGTTTATATTCTTTCATATATTACAAAAGGTCAAAGAGGAATGAGTAAGTTATTGCGAAAAGCTTGTGAAGAAGCAAAAGAAGGCAATAGGAATATTATGAACAGAGTCAGACATATTGGCAATAAATTTCTAAATGCTGTTGAAATAAGTGCACAGGAGGCTGTATATTTAGTTATGCAAATGCCTTTAAGAAGATCGTCTCGTGAAGTTCAATTTATCAATACTTCTCACCCAGATGAAAGAACATTTTTACTTAAAGACATGGAGAAGATTAAGGAACTCCCAAGTAATTCTGTTGACATAGAATCAGATAACATGATTAAACGGTATCAGAGAAGACCAAAACAGTTAGAAAATGTATGCTTGGCAGATTTTGCTGCATGGTATAATTGCAAGAAAGAGCTTAAACAGCCAAGTACAACACAGAAAGCTAAAGTAGTGAACTCGTTATCTGATGATTATCTTTTGGAAAATAATTTTAATGACAATGTTGATGATGATCATCTGTCTGATAATGAAGAGGCAATTTGTGAGAAAGATCAGCATAAATTGAAAGGAGGAATGGTACTTGTTAAGAGACGAATACCAAAAATCATACGGTCAGTGAGATTTAATAAGAACAAAGACCCTGAAAATTATTGTAGGGAACAAATAATGCTTTATACTGCTTGGAGAGATGAAAACAAAGATCTCTTGCAAAAAGTAGAAACATACCAAGAACAATTTGAACTACTGAAACATGTTATAGAACAGAACAGAAAACAGTATGAGAATCATACAGAAGTTCTTGATAAGGCCATTGAGAATATTGAAAATGAAGAACATACTAATGTTGCCCCTAATGCACAACATAGAGATGAACAAGATCAGCAAATTGGCTCAAAAGCTAGTGAATTATTTGGATGTTTTGATCCAGGTAAAGATAAGCAACATAGTGAATATGACTTGATGGATGATATTGGTATTAATCCTAGAACAAATGATAATGAAGAACTTGTTATGAAAAGATTGAAGGATGAAGACTTTAGAAAACTTGTCCAGTCACTGAACATTGAGCAAAAGGAGTTTTTTTACCATGTACTGCATTCTGTTAAAACTCATGATCAACCATTAAGGCTGTTCCTAAGTGGAGGCGCTGCAGGTGTTGGCAAAAGCACAGTAACAAATGCTTTGTATGAAGCTCTTATCAGATATTTGAACACTCAGCCTGGAAATGACCCAGATGATATCAGTGTTATGAAAGTAGCCCCTACAGGAAAAGCTGCATTTAACATAAAAGGAAACACACTTCATTCTGCTTTTAAGATTCCTGCCAACAGAGGATTTAATTACTGCACACTTGATAGAGATAGACTTAATACTATAAGATCTCAACTAGGAAGACTTCAAGTCATATTCATTGATGAGGTTTCTATGGTCGGTAGTGGAATGTTTAATTTTCTCAACTTGCGATTACAACAGATCATGGGTACCAATGAACCATTTGGTGGGCTTAGTATAATAACTGTTGGTGACTTGTTTCAGTTAAAACCAGTCTTTGACCACTGGATATTTGAGAATTCAAAAGATGGCTATAATGCATTAGCAACAAACATTTGGCAGCAATATTTTCAGATGTTTGAGTTATCACAGATTATGAGACAAAAAGATAAACAGTTTGCAGAAATTTTAAATCGCATCAGGGAAGGGAAACATACCCAAAATGACATAGAAATTTTGAAAGAGAGAAATTTGAAATTAACCCCAGCACATCCTCATTATCCCATTACTGCTACTCACTTGTTTAGCACTAATGTGGCTGTAAACCAACATAATCTTGAAATTATTAATAAATCTTTAAATCAAAAAGTTGAAGTTATAGCAATAGATATCATACTCGGGGATTTATCTGACGAATTGAAAGAAAGATTGAAGAAACAAATTCCAAATGATCCCACAAAAACCATGGGTTTGTTTACGGTCTGTGCCATACTTCAAGGGGCAAAGTATGATCTTACAACAAATGTGTCTGTTGTCAATGGAATGACTAATGGCGCTGAGTGTATAATTGAAAAAATTGATTATAGAGTACCAGGCTCATTAAGACCAAGTATTATTTGGGTCTCATTTCAAGAAGATAACATTGGAAATGATTATCGTAAAGAATACTCACACCTTTACAACCACACTATTGAGAAAAACTGGGTTCCAATCTTGGAAATCACAAGACAGTTTAGAAAACATCAAATACAAGTTCTTCGTAGACAGTTTCCATTAAGACCAGCTGCTGCCAAAACTATTCATCGTTGTCAAGGTGATACTCTCAATGAAGCAGTTGTTGATCTCCCATCTTGTAAACGAGAACACATGCATTATGTTGCCCTTAGTAGATTAAGAAGCATATCTGGCTTACATATCCTTAATTTGCATGAAAATAAAATAGCTGTTAGCAAGAAAGTACAAGAGGAAATGTCAAGATTAAGAACAACTTCTTCATTAAATAGTCACATTCCTTTTCTCTACAAATTAGATATTGCTAATACAACCAGTTTCAAAATCTTATTCCATAATGTGAGATCATTACATCTGCATATAGCTGATGTTGCATGTGATTACAATGTGAAAGCAGCTGATGTGAATATTTTTGTAGAAACTGCTTTGTGCACCAACGACAGTAATGAATTGTATAATGTCCCTGGTTTTCAGCTTTTCCGAAACGATTTTCTGCCACAAAGTACTATAAGAAAACCATATGGAACTGCTGTTTATATAAAAAATAATGTACAATGTTTGTCTGAACCATTGAGGTGTAACTATAATGATGTGGAAATAACAGTAATTAAAGTTGATAAGCCAGTTCATAGTTTACACATTGTTGGA
Organism: Chrysogorgia sp. JL179-B06; assembly: GCA_035772405.1. Classification (NCBI taxonomy): domain Eukaryota; kingdom Metazoa; phylum Cnidaria; class Anthozoa; order Scleralcyonacea; family Chrysogorgiidae; genus Chrysogorgia; species Chrysogorgia sp. JL179-B06. The sequence goes on from JAYKKM010000143.1 coordinate 1,809,447, forward strand.
ATTTATCGATCAAAATCAAAAGTAAACACCTCAAAATTAATTGATGCATTGAAATATCTTCATGATAACGTTTTAAGTCATTGTAATACTCCTGTTATTATGCTTGGTGATTTCAATATCAATTTTATGGAAAATTCCTCTGAGAAAAAGACTCTTTGTAAATATTTAAGTGAGCAAGAACATTATGTACAGCTTCTTAACCAGATGACAACTGATTATAAAACACAAATCGATCATATTTACACAAACATTCCTGAAAGAATTTACTGTAGTGGTGTTCTAGAATCATATTTTAGTGATCATAAACCTATATTTGTATCTTTGATATGATTCATCCACTTAGTATTAATATTTAAAAGTTTAATTACAACATATAATATGCATAATTACAAAATAAAAAGTATAACCTGAATATCACAATGCAATAAGTTAATTCAATTATTATACTACAGTTGAAATAATTTACGAACTGAAGTCAATATCAAAGACCCCTGCCCCACTACCAGGGGGTAAACAAATTCCTATTGGATGGGGAACCAGAGGTAGAACTACCTGGTCCCCTTCGTGGCTACATCCACAATGTGTACCATAGGTAAGTCTCCTTTAAATGATCACCCTTTTGAATTGAAATCACTTTCCCACTTTTCTAAGCTACATAATCTGATTTATTACGTGAAAATAATTTAAATATTGACTGATAAATTAATTAATTAATTCTCATTGCAGCTAAAAAGACAGAATGGCCCAGTTGATAAATATTGAACATTCTTGGTACGGTGATTATAAAATAAAGAAATTCAAGCTTGTACCTGTACATAAAGAGGACATAATTAACAAGTCCCATGCAGTTGGAATTGTCAACTACACTGTACTCAAGTCATTTTGTGAAAACTACTGTGTGCATACGCTCTGTATGCAGATACTCATTGCAGATTATAAACAATCCAAAGAAAAACAACATGGATATATGTATTGTTCATGCTGTACTGGTCAATCAACTCGCAAACTTGTGGATTTTGCCTGAATAAACTTTTGCGGTTAAACCATGTTAATCATTAAACTACCGAAAAAGACAAAGAAAGTCAACATCGATCACTCAAAATGCCTAAATATATGAACTGTGGTATATCTGATTACTGATCAACAAAACTTAATGACATTTTGCAAGTCCTAACGGCTACAGATGACTAAAACTACAGCTGTGCTAGTTGGTGCTACTGTGCTGGATGAACTGTTAAACAACTCAATAAATGCTAATGATGACTTGACTAAAAGTTAATTGAACAATTGTGTTATATCCATATCAGGCGTTCCTATTATTTTGTACAACGTATTACATATCGCACAATTAAAAGGCTATCATTGCTGTAAAGTACTATCACATACTCTACTGTACATTACAACTGAACATAGTTATATGATATGAAACTTTGCACTATCCTTGGGTTCTAGTTTATAGATTGTTTTGAGTCGGGCTCTTTTCCAGGTAGAGGGAACTGTGGTTTGGTGTAGGCTGTGATTAAAAATCTTTGTCGAAGATGGAGTGACTTCCAGAACCCCTGATTTGAGAAGTCTAGTGGGAATTTTGTCTGGCCCTGTAGCTTTTTTGTATCGATCGCAGGTTTTCTCTAATATAAATTGTTTGAGACCTGGAAATAGTGGTGGATCCTGGGATCCTTGTTCCAAGAAAATATTTTAGTTGTAAGAAAGTTTTGGGCTGGCAAGTCACAACTCCCACTCCCAACTTAACTACTTAAGCCTCAGGCATAGAACACATATGGCTTGTGGGCTGTGTCGCAGTAGCCTGTAGCCGTGTAGGGTCGGTAGTCTGTGAGTGTGACAGTCTGCATGTGTAGCTACACAAATACACAACTGCCTAAACTCAAAAGATTATTCAATTCAATGTACATGTATTTTGATACAGTGTTACTAGCAAATTGCTATGCACGGCTTTATTAACGATTATTTTAGACTTTTAGTCCTGCGAAACGTAGTGCGACCACCGTATTTTCAAATAAATTATTTGGTCCTTAGTGTAGGATCCAAGAAAGGTTGGAATTATTTCCAGATCTGATTGTTTCTAAGGTCGGAGTGACTCTTGTGCATTGCGAGTGGGATGGAAGGTCTTTGCTGATGAGGGTCGAAGCTAGGTTCTCGCCAATTGTTGCGAAGTAATACTGTAAGTGTTGAGCAGTTCAGCCTTTTCATTATCATCACATGCCAAAGTTCCATCATCTCTCTTTATGGCCGATGGGGGAGGGTCGTCCGCATATGTACATTAGTTGCCTTTTTAACCAACTTCCAGTATTCCGATACGTTACGAACACTGTCAAATTGGTTCGCGAAGTAATTTGATTTAGCACATCTCAATTCATGTGTGACTTCATTTCTTACTTTCTTGTATCTTGTCCACAGCTCATCTTCTCCAGTTCTCTTCGCGTCTTTCAATAGCTTGTAGCTCAGGTTCATTTTGTGCAGTATTGCAATTTTCCTTTCTTGTAAATGACTGTAGCCTTACACAGAGGTTTTTTAAAGATTGTTTCTATAGAGGCTGATGATCTGTATGTACTTCTTGCCATATAGATATTGATGCTATTTGTCCATGCAAGTTACTATTGCAAGGCACTCTTTCTGCATCAGTGCATAGTTTCTCTCGGTTGAGTTCAGGGTATGCGATGTAAAGCACACTGATTGTCTCTCTTGGATCAATGCTCCACCAATGGCTTCCTCTGAAGCGTCAACTTGCAGTGTCACAGGGAGATTGACATCATAGTACCGGAGATTTGTATTGGATGCTATATGAGTTCTTTTGCTGCTATGAAAGCTTTTTCTTGATTCTCATAAATGAAAAATGAAAACATAAATGAAAACATAAATGAAATTATAATATTTAACTTATTAACACTAGTCTGGTATAAACAACAATGACAATACAAACTATCATAAACATAGAAATAATTTTTAGCTTTCACTAAAGAGAATTACGTAACATTTACCATTTTTGAGGCTTTTTTCCTTGTGCTTCAAAATAAAAACAAACAAGATGGCCGTGCGGGGCTTTCCTTTAAAAGCAAATAACGCTGCTGACGCTGTAATGAGGAATATTGAATTAATATTTGACATTTGTACTCGATGTTCGTGATGGCATATACGTCGTCGTTTATTTTTGTAAACAACATAAACTTCTAAATACAGCACCGAATGTACAGTTTATTTGTTTATTTGTATTTATTATTTGAGCTAATGAATAAAGCTTATATACACTTTATACATTGGACTGACTTACTTTACCACGTCTTGTCTTAATGGATTAGCTATATTAGAAATAGAAAACCATTTACCATTGTTGATTTTTTCAGGTTCTTTGTGTTAGTAAGACATCAATGGAAGCTGGTCATGTGATGGAGTTAATATGTGACGATTCGCAACGATTAGCAACGAGCGGAGAATGGTTTATCCAAAATGCAATTCGTAAAATTATCGGTTCTACATGCGTAATTGGTTGGTTGTTTTATTTCGTTGGCTGGCAATTTATTCCAGCATTATTCTTATTCATCTTAATTGGTCTTTATCGGTTTTGTATCGTTAAACTTGACTACAAATTTCGCAAGAATGCTTCACAGTTTGCAGACGAACGTCTTGGATATCTTCGGGAATTTCTTACGGCGAACAACTTCATTAAGATGAATTGTTTGGAAGAAATCTTTGAAGAAAAAGTCCGACAATCAAGATGGTAAAATATTTTTTCCTAAACTATTGAGTACGATGAAATTAAGGACAACGTAAATAATTTAAAACATAAATTAGAAATACGTTTACGCAACAACCGCTCGCTCGCCTTCATGCTTGTAGTGAAGAAGCAACGGTGTTACATAACAAATAATAACCTATTATTTTGCCAATATGAATAAATTCGAGTGGATACTAATTAACAATTAGTCACCGAAGTCGAGGAATATTTACGAATCGTTGAATATTTACCGCAAGGTAAATTGAATATTTACCGCAAGGTAAATATAACAATAATCACCGAGAGTGAGGTGACTAATTATTTTATTTGTATAATTTCAGGCCTGAACTGAATATCCAATTGAAAAGTTTTAAACAGACCGTTTGAACTGTGTTATATACAATTTGTAAATCCAATGCTCGATGTTTTCTTCACGCTTGACAGCTTTTAAAACGATCAAAACGTACGTAAAAATACAAAGAATTATACGATAAACAACTTCCTTACCCTTAGACTGTTCTATCTTGAGAGAAATTTGATGTATACAGTGTCTTTATGCTACGTTTTCGAGCCATTTCAACGATTTATCAGTTAAATTATTATAGTCGCCATTTTGAAAAAAAATCGTCATCTTTTAAAAACCATACATCAAAATGGTGATTCCGGGGGAGGTCTAGAACGATAAAACCAGTCTGGTCCACAAAAAACACTTTTTCAAAGAAAGTATGCAAAATCTATCAATTGCAAAAAAAAAATTCAATTTTTTTTAAATGTTTGACAATCGAGCCACTTTAATAGAGAAAAAAGTTACAAAACAGCTGAATTAGCATCATATTGTCTGCTAATTATACCCAATGTTTAGTATAATTTTAGAGCTGAAACGAATTGGGTGACTATAATTGTTAATTAGAGTACAAGCTGAACAGTATACTAATTTCGAGTATACAGCATCACATTAAAGAACTTTGAAAAATAATAATTGTCCTAAAATATGAGAATGAAAACGTTATTTCTCGAGTACAAAAGCAAATATCAAATTATTAACATTTTTAAACATAACACTTGAAAGTCTTTGATTTAAATATTATTTGTTTTTTTTACCACAATTCCCCTTCGACAGGAAAAGTAACTACAATGCGATGCCAATTTGCAATTCATTGCCTTCACCACTGATGAAAACTATAGGACAGATACGATTTATTCGACGGATAGTGAGTTATCTATCATCTCAGAGTTACTGGACAATCAGTCAATCAGAACTCGTTTAAGCTCAGAAATTATATTAATTCTTATTAGCAAGTATTGCTTGAATTTCATTGTTTTATATAATATCACTGCCCAAATGGCTGACATGTTGCAGTCTACTGTATTTTTACCATCTGTCACTAGGAAATATATACCTGTCTCACGGAAATCGTTTGATTATGTAACTTTAAATTAATCTTAATGATTGAAATTAATTTTAGTGTAATGTAGGGTTTTCATCATTATCAATTGACCCATTTGTAAATGTTTATATAGTACATGATTTTATTCAATAATTTTAGTTCATAGTTCATAATTTTATTTTGTTTATATAGTACATAATTTTATTCAAATATATTTGCCCTGTGACAGTATGTTCCTTGTCTAATTGTTAGTGAGCAGCTATACACTGCAAAAAAAGTCTGAGTAAATCTACTCAAAATCTTGCGTTCAATGATGCACCCACAGTAACGCAAAATATTGCGTATATTTACTCAACATTTGAGTAACTTTACTCAACATTTGAGTAACTTTACTCACGGCTTTGGTAAAACTACTCAAAATTTGAGTAGAAATTACTCAGACAAAATGCACCCACAGTAACGCAAAATCTTGCGTAGAATGACGATTTACGCAAAACGTTGCGTAAATCTACTCACAATTGGAGTAGACTTACTCAAAATGTGAGTAGACATTACTCACATAAAATGCACCCACAGTAACGCAAAATCTTGCGTAGAATGACGATTTACGCAAAACGTTGCGTAAATCTACTCATATCCAGAGTATACAAACTCGAAATACGAGTAGAAATTACTCAAACGAAATGCACAGTGGACTCAAAACAACGCACATGAAGTTGTTTAAAATGTATATAATAAAGTATTGAAGGTTAGAATAATAAGTGTAATAAATTATACATTTCAATAATCAAGATTATATATATATATATCAATAACTCAACTAGTTGTAATATAAGTGTTCCAACCATGCTTTCAAAATGCCACCATGGGCCACCATGGCCCAGAACGGGAAAACGAAATCTGGTTGTCTGCCACAATGACGATCTCCTCGGGCACTTTCAAGCTACCTTTGAAAATAATGCTTGTACTGACGATTTCCTCGCAATTGCTGCTTCCTTGACGGTTTTGGCCGGATCCTGTAATAAAAGTTAATACAATACGTTAATGTAATCTATGTTAGGTTTCTTTTTTGGCGTTTTTTTTGCACAATGGTGAAGCTACTGTAATAAAATAAAATAAAAATTCAAATCAAATGAAGACACTATAAGAGGATTAAACGAAGTACTTCTGCGGTTTGCTGTACTGCCATTTGCAAGCGACCGTTAAGCGTGCGATTTTTTTCATGTTTGTTTACGTTTGAAAGTTGGACGTTTCACACGAAAACGTTGAACGTTTAAAAACAAATCAATCAACTTGCGGCGTCATTTTGACAGGTTTCTTTGAACTGACGCCGCAAGTTGATTTATTTGTTTTTAAACGTTCAACGTTTTCGTGTGAAACGTCCCAACTTTCAAACGTAAACAAACATGAAAAAAATCGCACGCTTAACGGTCGCTTGCAAATGGCAGTAATGAAAAATGAAATAGGTCTACTTTTAGACATGTACTTCATCAGGGAGCTTGTCGAGTTGTCGGGCGATTCTTACATCAGCAGCATACGCATAATTGCAAAATGTGACAAATATTTGGATTTCAAAAGGTACTCAATAAGGCAAATAGCATTACTCGTTGTGGCACATCGTTTTACTGTAAGATTCAAGGTGAGTAAACATTTTAAAAGTATTTGTGAGTGCTGTAGACATGAATAGCCATAAGGGATGGCATGCAGGGAGAGAGCTTGATGGAGACATTTAACTTTCGATTAATGTATTTTTAAACTTACAGAAATAAATTCAAGAAAGTCCTTAGTTTGTTTATGAGTTAAATGAAATGGATTGCCATGGTTGCCATGGCAACTTCTGCACGTTCATCTAGAATGAAAAAACACTAATTATACATTGTTGGGAGAAACACTAATTAAGCATGAGGTGATATCTATATTTGGTTTATATTTGGCCATTAGGAAAGTAAATTTTGGTACAGTCAAACTCTTCTTAGCGGACACCCGGTCCTGTGGACACCAATCCATTTTTCTTATATACAGTAGTTGTCTACTGTACATTCATTAACTTCAAAGTGTCCAAGAAATTCCTTTTATATATGTTTCTGGTCTTTCTTAATTCCTAGCGAGCTCAATAATGCCATCAACAACCTGATGGAAGTTGTGTTGAAATGCTCGGTCAAACTTGAATTAAGCATACTGGTACCTGTAAGTAGTCTTTCAAACTCAGCAACAATCTAATAAAAAAATGAAACAAAAACATATTGGAAGATTTGAGTGTACTGCAACATTATGCACATTGCAAATATTACCAAGAAGTATGACATGGATCCAATGATAGAACAATATGGGAATCAGTCCAATAACTGTTGCTAAAACATGGAGTGAGCACATAAAAGGGAAAACACTCCATAAAATTCATGCTAGTCTGACTTTAACTGGGGAAACAAGACTCAAAATATGACCTCTTCACCTCTTTTTCAACCATTGATGATTGTGGTAATTTGGTAATCGGTCAACAGCTAATACTGCATCAACATAATTGTATACTTTTCTGTGACTCGGGTCCTGACTTTGCAATTCTCAACGACAGGCGGCTTCAGAACCACCTGGAAGAGATAATGGTAAAAGGTGGCATAAACCACCTTCCCAAAAGCTGTTAAACAGCACTGCCAGTGTAGGACAAAAGTCACCTAGACCACAAATCAACTATTATTGATATCTAATTTTTTCAAAAGGAAAATTATTAATTCACATTATAACATTGTCTACCTGTAGTACTGTATATACTATTTGTTATTACAGCTGCTCCTATATTCAACATCTTTTCCAATTGTTAAAAATAATCCATCTATAATGCTTGAGTAATAGATTCAATGTTGATGTTTTTTATTTAGTTAATTAATTAATATGCATTTACCACAAGAAATACAAAATGGAAAAAAGTTGGTCATTGTGGATTTAGATGTATACTGTATATAATTATGTATCTCTCCTCTTTGTCAGGCTGCTTGTATAAACATGCAACCCAAAAGAGGTACTGGTGAAAGGCGGCCAAAGACCACCTACCAGCAACAGCTAATACTGCATCAACATAATTGTATACTTTTCTGTGACTCGGGTCCTGACTTTGCAATTCTCAACGACAGGCGGCTACAGAACCACCTGGAAGAGATAATGGTAAAAGGCGGCATAAACCACCTTCCCAAAAGCTGTTAAACAGCACTGCCAGTGTAGGACAAAAGTCACCTAGACCACAAAATAATGAACTATTATTGATATCTAATTTTTTCAAAAGGAAAATTCTTAATTCACATTATAACATTGTCTACCTGTAGTACTGTATTATACTATTTGTTATTACAGCTACTCCTATATTCAAAATATGTTTTCCAATTGTTAAAAATAATCAATCTATAATGCTTGAGTAATAGATTCAATGTTGATGGTTTTTATTTAGTTAATTAATTAATATGCATTTACCACAAGAAATACAAAATGGAAAAAAGTTGGTCATTGTGGATTTAGATGTATACTGTATATAATTATGTATCTCTCCTCTTTGTCAGGCTGCTTGTATAAACATGCAACCCAAAAGAGGTACTGGTGAAAGGCGGCCAAAGACCACCTTACCAGCAACAGCTAATACTGCATCAACATAATTGTATACTTTTCTGTGACTCGGGTCCTGACTTTGCAATTCTCAACGACAGGCGGCTTCAGAACAACCTGGAAGAGATAATGGTAAAAGGCGGCATAAACCACCTTCCCAAAAGCTGTTAAACAGCACTGCCAGTGTAGGACAAAAGTCACCTAGACCACAAATGAACTATTATTGATATCTAATTTTTTCAAAAGGAAAATTCTTAATTCACATTATAACATTGTCTACCTGTAGTACTGTATATACTATTTGTTATTACAGCTACTCCTATATTCAACATCTTTTCCAATTGTTAAAAATAATCCATCTATAATGCTTGAGTAATAGATTCAATGTTGATGTTTTTTATTTAGTTAATTAATTAATATGCATTTACCACAAGAAATACAAAATGGAAAAAAGTTGGTCATTGTGGATTTAGATGTATACTGTATATAATTATGTATCTCTCCTCTTTGTCAGGCTGCTTGTATAAACATGCAACCCAAAAGAGGTACTGGTGAAAGGCAGCCAAAGACCACCTTACCAGCAACAGCTAATAAATACTGCATCAACATAATTGTATACTTTTCTGTGACTCGGGTCCTGACTTTGCAATTCTCAACGACAGGCGGCTTCAGAACCACCTGGAAGAGATAATGGTAAAAGGCGGCATAAACCACCTTCCCAAAAGCTGTTAAACAGCACTGCCAGTGTAGGACAAAAGTCACCTAGACCACAAATGAACTATTATTGATATCTAATTTTTTCAAAAGGAAAATTCTTAATTCACATTATAACATTGTCTACCTGTAGTACTGTATATACTATTTGTTATTGCAGCTACTCCTATATTCAAAATATGTTTTCCAATTGTTAAAAATAATCCATCTATAATGCTTGAGTAATAGATTCAATGTTGATGTTTTTTATTTAGTTAATTAATTAATATGCATTTACCACAAGAAATACAAAATGGAAAAAAGTTGGTCATTGTGGATTTAGATGTATACTGTATATAATTATGTATCTCTCCTCTTTGTCAGGCTGCTTGTATAAACATGCAACCCAAAAGAGGTACTGGTGAAAGGCGGCCAAAGACCACCTTACCAGCAACAGCTAATACTGCATCAACATAATTGTATACTTTTCTGTGACTCGGGTCCTGACTTTGCAATTCTCAACGACAGGCGGCTTCAGAACCACCTGGAAGAGATAATGGTAAAAGGCGGCATAAACCACCTTCCCAAAAGCTGTTAAATAGCAATGCCAGTCTAGGCCAAGTCACCTACCACAAATGACCTAATATAGGTAATTTATTTGACAATATTTTAATTGACAAAATATTAAATGTAATAGTTTTTGAGTCTATCAAATGCTTGAAAAATTTGGCTTGGATTGGTTTAGGTCAACATGTTTGGTTAAAGCGTGGTTAAAGTTCATTCAATACCAACTCTACTGTAAATTGCATCACAATACAGTATGCTCCCAGTTTTCAGATATAAAATTGCAAGTTTAAACGAATATAATATGTTGCACACACCTCAGGCTCGATTTCATGCTTATAACGATCTTGTCTTCACGAAATTCCTCGATCTCGATCTCGATGTCATGATGATTCGTCGTTCGTGTTGGTTATATTTTCTACTCTTCTAAAGCTTTTAAGAATTTCATCCCATCTCAGATTATCGGAATAAGAAGCTTGTTAGCTCGTATACTGAAACTGAATAACGCGGCACCATAAATTTTATTCTCTATTGTTACAAAGAAAGGGAAAAGGCTGGATGTAGTTTATTAGTTACTGTATTCCTAGCCGCATGGAATTGGGCGCAATAACTACATGCATGAGTTTAAAAACACAAATTCCTTTGCCTGCGGCTAGCGAAATAATTGGTGCGCAGGAGTTAGGATAGAATCCTCAAGCATAAAACTGTCGTCCGCCATGAAGCGCCAAATATGATTAAAATCAGAATACAGGTAATCGAAGGGGTTACTAACACTTTCCTCCGCAGAGCCAGAGGCTTCTTGCGCTTTTTTGTCGAGTTCGGACAGATGAGACAGAGTAACAAACACTTATAGCATCATGCCTAACCTTTGCGTTTCGTGTTGGCGAAATATGTTTCACATATTTTCCAATAATTAAGAAAACGTAGGTAGTAAAATATTATATACGGGTCCTGATGAGTTGAATATAGAAATACGTTTAGAAGGCATACCTTTGAATTGATCACAATATTCTTCAAATGCAGTCTTTGCTAACTACTCTTGGATTTGCGCAGTTGATTGTTCCATCCTCGATGCTTGTTTAAACCAAAATGTAAAGCAAAAAAGCCTTGCCAATGCCACCGACTACCAACCTCTCTGACCGTTGAGAGTGAGACAATGAAAGTTTCAATGCGGCGCCTTTTCTTCTTGATCTATGATTGGCTGCGCATCAGCATGAAGTGTGACATACGTACGTCACTTGACAAAACAATCTTCTCATATTGCAGACTAGTGATCAAATGATATTTTCACCACATCTCTGTTTTTCACATATAGTGATATATTGCCACAGTCCGTGTTATATCTTCATATATATATAAGAATTACAAATCTCTAAATGTTTAGCTGCCCATTTTGCGCTGGATTTTCACTCAGCGCGTACATTTAACACATTACTGCATCACATAATGTTTGTTCACAGTATACGAGCCCAATTTTCTGATACTCGTGCGGAGACTGTAATCATTTAATATTTATTCAGAAAATTTGAATCATTCAAGTCACACTTGCGATGAAAGCATATATTTGTAAACGTTGCTGTAGTGAGTAACCTTACTCATATGCAGGATGGTCTACTCATTGCTTGAGTAATATTACTCAATTCTCCAAATTCTACTCAGAATGTTGAGTAACTTTCTACTCAATCAATTGCGTAGAAATTTACTGATGCTAACTTTACTCGATTTTTTGCGTACATTTACTCAGCATTTGAGTAAACTGGTAGTTTTACACAAAGATTGAGTAACCTTACTCATATAGAGGATGTTCTACTCATTGTCTGAGTAATATTACTCAATTCTCCAAATTCTACACAGAACGTTGAGTAACTTTCTACTCAACTAATCGCGTAAAAATACTCATACTATCTTTACTCAAATTTGTGCGTATATTTACACAATATTTTGAGTAAACTGCTGGTTTTACTCGAATATTGAGTAGCCTTACTCAAAATCTGCGTAGTTCTACGCAAATTCAAAAGTGCATTTTTTGCAGTGTATACTAGCCGATTCAACGCCTAAACGTTTCCCACACTCAGAATATTATCTGAGCAGTAGAATATCTCAGATAAACTTTTACATTTGCGGAAAGACTTGTACGACTTTCATAATATTTATATAAAAATATATACAAATACGTTCACAATAACGTGGTCTTAGCCTATTGCGCAGATTTATATTCACACTATTGTGAAGGATTTCGTTTCATCGAGTTTCTATCACTCAATGACGTCAAAGATTAACAGGAGCGACCGCATTCGTCCGCAATCAGAACAAAATGACGGACTTCAATTAACCAAAACTACGATAAATAGCAAAATTTATCTAAAACTAAAAATATTAGAATAAAACTAATACCCATTCACATGTGAGGCGACAAATAAATTTCATTTAAGCAACATTTGTTTTGGGGGTGGAGTGTATCTTTAATTATTGGGCAGTGGTAGATAAACTTTCTAAAACAACATACGCTTTCTTTTCACAGGCAAGAGATAAAATGTAAAGCAAAGCGTTTGTTCATCATGTTGATTTGCTATTCACTTTACTCTACTGGACCACACCTTGGCACCTTCATCACAATCATCTGCCTGGTTTTCACTGCTGGTGAGAAACTTTCATATCAAATCGTATTTAATATCATGCTCTTGATTCAGGAAGTATCAGATGCAGTTTGTTCGGCTATACCAAACACAATTACTCTCGTCACAGATGTTTATGCATCACTGCAACGTATTCAAGAATTCTTGGAAAGAAATCATCAGTTGGTCGGTGTTTGTGAGAAATCACATGGCAAACGATATTTTCATAAGAATGACCAGCAATTTGACAATAAATCTGACCAAACTGATAATCTACAACGCAGTTGTGAGTTAACAGATCTTCTTACACATGAGGAAGTTGAAACAAATGACGAAATAAACTTTCTAGGAATTCCTTATCTCAACTTCTGTGACGTCACATGTAAACATCCTTCTCCACTCACAGCTTCTGACGCAGTAAACTTCAAGAACCAGCCATTGTTAAATGATATTACCCTCAACGTATCAGGGCG